>JAGEOH010001747.1:0-13336 GCA_032207245.1 Pardosa pseudoannulata | reverse complement strand
GACCTCATGGGGAGCTGATCGCGCTTCCCTAATTAAGATCTATCATGCCATCATCCGCTCAAAACTGGACTATGGATGTCCTGTATATGGGTCAGCACGCGTTTCTGTCCTTCAAAAGCTGAATACCATTCACCATTCCGCTCTTCGATTGTGTTCCGGAGCTTTTAGAACATCTCCTGTAGAAAGTCTCTACGTTGACTGCTGTGACGCTCCTCTTGAATTACGTCGACAGATGTTATCTCTTCAGTACTACTTCAGAACGTCATCTTATATCAACCATCCCATTCATCAACATACACTCAATTATTACCTCAAGAGATTATACAATGCTAGACCTTCTTGTGTTCTGCCGTTTCAGGGAAGGATAAATGAAATTTTAAGAGATCTTAACTTAGACAATATAGATACAATACCAACAGCTATTGGAATACATCCTTGGCACACTCCTACTTTTACTATAATAAACCCCTTTAAGTCATTTGACAAAAATTCAACTAGCAATATCATTTATCAACAAATTTTTGAAGATCACAAGCAATATTATAAAAATTACACCTCTGTCTTCACAGATGGTTCAAAATCCACTAACTATGTCAGCTGTGCATACCTTATTAAAGATCAAATCAATAGCTACAGACTCCATCCTAAACTCTCCATCTTTTCTGCTGAAGCCTTTGCTATCTTGAAGGCTTTAGAAGAATTGATGAATCACAATAGTAAAAACTTTATTATCTACACAGACTCCCAAAGTGTTCTTAATTCATTGCAATCAAATAACTGTAATAATCCTATTATTTTCAAAATTTTTACAACAATAACTAACCTTACTTCCATGGGAATCTCGCTAGTTTTTAGCTGGGTTCCCTCTCACGTCGGCATTAAAGGCAATGAACTTGTGGACATGGCTACCAGGTCTGCAAGCGACTTTCTCAACACTGGTCTACCTTATCCTGACTTGAAAAATTACATTAAAGATCTTTTACATAATAAATGGCAGATCTCCTGGGATAACATTCCTTCAAATAAGCTGCGTAAAATTAAAACAAAAATAACTAAATGGCCTCAACTCCCTTCTAGGAAACATGATGTAATACTACTCACTCGTTTACGAGTGGGTCATTGCAGGCTCACCCATGCCATCATCTCTTGCTTGGGTGAAGCTCCTGCACAGTGTGCGTATTGCAAGACTCCTTACACAGTCGCACATATTTTAACGTCCTGTGTTTGTTGTTCAAATTGTATATAAAATTTTTTGGTAATCAATCTCCTAATCTTAATTTAATCATCGGGGAAACTCCACATCCAAACTTGTTCTTCTTCGTCAAACTGGTTTTTTTCATTTTAATTTTTGTTTGTGTTTCAATTTTTAATCATTAAATTTTCAATTCACTCAATTTTCAATTCTTGTTAATCTGTATATAACTTAATTTTTTTTCGTGTTTTTATGTTGTATGTTTTATTTTTATTTTTATAGTTCCTTTAATCTGTTTTTGAGCCTGTAATTTTTTTCATCTTGTTTGGCGCAGTTTGTCCCTAGAGGATTTAGCGCCATTAAACTTCAATCAAGCAACCAACCAACCTCTCGCGAACTGTTAACTGCCCACGTGTTTTCTGTGCGTGGAGACCCGTGTCCGCGGAAATGAGGGTCCTGGTAATTGATGGGATTTCCCGTGAGGGAAATCATATTTATGGAATTTCCATTTTGGCGGGGAGTTTCCAACACGTTGCTTTGGCTACGGCTTCGTGTAAACGGGAGGTACATATCGGTCCGAATGTATCAATCGGCTGGTCGGTTTTCGGCTTGGACCAAGTGAGCGGCGTACTTTCTGGGTCATTGCGTTAAGGGTGGTAGTGGCTTCAGGAGTACTTGTGATCGTATAGATACCGGTTAGCACTGGTGCAGATTTTTGCATGCCCTTGTTGGGCTCCGTGGTGGGTGGTGCCGCCGGGGTCCGAATTTTCTTTTCTTTATCATGGCTTCATTTCCCCCCCTCAAAACTCTCTAGAAGAGCAACAAAATGCCAACGTCGTGAATAGCAGCACACGTTTCTTTATCGTGAAAAAATTAACAGCAGATAGTTTTTGGCCAATATCACCTTTTGTCATACACAAAGCTATAAAATCCTCCATTGGTGACGTAGAATCTGTTAAAAAACTAAATTCTGGAGACCTCTTAATAAAAGTTTCTAACTCATCTCAAGCTAGAACTCATATCCCGTACAACTCTAAGCTCATTCCCAGTTATAGTTTTGCCCCACAAGACTTTAAATTATTCAAAAGCCGTAATCTCAGAATCAGATCTATTTACCTCGTCTGAGGATGAAATATTAGAAAATCTCAGAGACCAAGGAGTAACTCACGTAAAACGCATCACGATTCGTCGTGGTGGAGATATACAAAAAACTAAACATGTAATACTAACATTCAATAGCCCGAATCTCCCATCATATATTAATGCAGCTTACCTCCGTTGTCCAATACGCCCGTATATTCCTAACCCCTTACGCTGCTTCCAGTGCCAACGTTTTGGCCATTCAAAGTTATCATGTCGTGGAGCCATTACCTGCGCCCGTTGCTCAGAAGTTGGCCACGAATCTGAAAACTGTCAAAAGGCTCCGTTATGTATAAATTGTAAAGGGGCACATCCATCTTTCTCCCGCTCTTGCCCTGCTTGGCAGATGGAGAAAGAAATTCAAACTTTAAAAAATAACATATCTTATCCCGATGCCCGAAAATTGGTACTCTCTCGTACACCTAAACCTAATATATCTTATTCAGCAGCTTTAAAACCAAAGACCGTAAAATCCATAGCTATACAAACTGAAATTTCCCAATCCTCCATCCTCAATCGAATCGAAAAGGAAACCAAGTCTACGTCTGAGAAAAATATTAAACTTACTACTAGCTCAAGCACCACAACACAAGTACCTACGCAAAAAAGTACAACTTCTTCTACTGTAAAAAAGAAGCAAATATAGCTAATAAAACTACTAAAGGCAATAAGCAAAATATCAAAAGGCGATTAAAGCCTTTATCACGAAACCATCCACTACGTCAGAAGCTACCACCTCCTGCAAATAAAATAAAAACCTCTTGTGTCCGTTTAAAATCAGTGTATATAAATTTTTTTGGTAATCCATCGCCTAATCTTAATTTAATAATCGGGGAAACTCCACCCCAAACTTGTTCCCCTTTCTTCGTCAAACTGGCTTTTATACTGAAATATGATTTTTGATTGTGATACAATTTTCTAATATTCAATTTTTAATCTTTCAATTTTCAATTCTTGTTAATCTGTATATAACTCAATTTTTATTCGTGTTTTTTGTTGAATGTTATATTTTTATAGTTAATTTAATCTTTTTTAGGACCTGTTATTTTTTCTTTTGTCAAAATTTCTTTTCTAAATTTCGTCTTTAGTTAATTTCTTCATCTTGTTTGGCGCAGTATGTCCCTAGAGGATTTAGCGCCATTAAACTTCAATCAATCAACCAACCAACCAACCAAACATAGAGATGTGAACCACCTGTGGGTCATGAAGACGCATTTTTAATTCCCCTTTGACGGTGCAGAAGTAAAATCAAACGGGTAATTCTTCGTGACACTATAAAGTCATATAACTTGCGGGAGTTTATCCTCCACGCCAGCCACTTGTAGCCGCATAGGTTATCGTCCCCGGATATCTGTTCGAAGACTGTTATAATCTGTTAAAAACAAAACTGAAGTGTGCAAGAACACCTGAAACATGTCCTCGCAAGTTTTAAATGGTCAGCCACAAAACCACCCTAGTGTAAGATTTTATATTTTCGGTAAAGAGTTCATATTCTGTATCCAGCCGTCAATTAGAAAAGGAGACATTCTCTTCCCATCTAGCTAGTTAGTGGTATATTCTGTCCCCAGCCGTCAGCTCATTAGTTAGTATATTTTCGCCCCAGCCTGTGAGTTAAACTAATCGTGTCAATCAGACTAGTCATGTCTTCGAGATCCGTAGTTCTCATGTCAGACTTTGTGTCACCACAATACTTTGTGGAAGCGTACTCATGACTGGATATGAATAAAGAATTAAATAAAAAAAACTGATGTCCCAACTGCTTATTTAAAGACGGCATGACTTAGAAATTTGGTGCAGATGGGCCGATAGAGACTTGGATTCTTCTAGGGAGAGCAGGAAAGATATCTGTGAGAATACACCTCTGTAAATCTGGGACGTCACCTTTATGGCAGTTGTAATGTCTTCTCTATTGTAAGTCATATTTAACAGAAGGGTGTGCTTTTACTCGTAACTTACGAGAGTTAACCCCTTAATGCAGAGTTTTTTTTAAAAATGGTCGGCCAAAAAAAATCAATTTTTTAATGTAAAAAACATAATTTAGAACGTTTTCTTGTCAAGAAAAATACAAAAATAATCAAAATTTTATTGCTGTTTTGTATTTTGATAACATTGCAGAAAATAGTGGAATATTGTAATATTACACGCACATCGACTTTATCTTTCTTTTCGAATTCCTATTTCTGAAAAACATTGTCAGTAAAAATACTTATTTATACTTTTAAAATATAAATAATACTAGTATTAAAGAAAATTAATAAAACGATGTAATATAAATAAATCAATTGTTTTTCAATTCTCGATTGCATTCGAGTGTGAAAAAATATAGCAACATAAAGTACAACGTCGCTCGAATTATGTCGAGTGTGCACAGTTTGGACTGTTTAGCGAACTCGAGTTGCAGGTTAAGGGGTTAATCCAGTATGCCAGCCACCTATAGCCGCACAGGATATCGTCCCACGCTATCTGTTCGGCTAGACTAAGAAACAGAAAGGAAAAGTGCAACAGCCAATGAAGAGGTCCAAGAAAGCCCCAAACACGCCCTCGCAAATTCTAAATGGTCAGCCACAAAAACACCCCCCAAAACCCCATAGTGTAAGATTTTATATTTTCGATAGTTTATATTCTGTACCCAGCTGTCAGTTAGAAAAGTGCACAATATACCCCATGAGGACCCAGTGCCATAAAACTCCATCCATCCAACCAACCAGTTAGAAAAGAAGACATTCTCTCCCCAGTCGTCAGTTAGCTGGTTAGTATTTTGTCTTTCCAAACATAAAGTATGCGGGCCTGAATTTAGTTATTGTGTGTGTGGGGTGTTTTATTATACTCATGTGTGACACGTTCAACGAGTTTTGTCCAAGCCAGCTTCCTAGCGTTAGTTTTAATTTGCATCTTATGCGTGTGATTAACCCTTTAATGCCTAGCGTCGCATTTTAGATACCGCTAAAAATAGCTTGTAAAATTTTTGTTATCTCACAAGGAGTTTTCCTTTTGATATTTGGTAGAGAGCAATATTATAAACGATCTAAAACATTTTCAAAGAATTTCTGTTATAAATTTTCCATTTGGATAGACACTTTATTATTTTCCGAACAGCGCAAATGAATTTATTTATGTAATACCAAAAACTTTTTTTTTCACAAAGTTTTTGTTTTTTCCTAAATGGCATCGTAGGATATTTGAAACGATAGCTGATCACTGGTATGACATGTTGTATTCAAAGTTGATTAATATGTCCCAAGAGGATTCAGTGCCAAAAAGCCCTATAAAACCAACCAGCCTAGCTGTTTTGACTTGATTGAAGTTTTAGGATTTAACTATTTGTTTGGCACAATATGTCCCACGAGGACTCAGTGCCATAAAACCCCAACCAACCAACCAAAACCAACCAGCCATCAAAGTTGATTAAACTTCATGTTTATTTTATTCTTTGCAGTCCATAATAACTCAGATTTATGATATTCATCGATATGTCATCGACAAAAATGACTCGGGCTTTAAATTGTTAAAGTTTGATTTAGTCTTTCAACTTTTTTGCGGATGATTAAGTGGTGATAATTGTGTTATGTTATGTTTTTTTAGAAACGCTTGAATTTTGGGGATGTGAAGGCCGGATTTCTGTCGCTTCGTAATTTTATTGGTGTTTGAATTTGGAATATTTGTTTTAAACAGTTAATTTAAGTATCTGGTAGTCATACTTTTAGATTGAAATGTCCATGCGAAACGAGTGACATGGTCAACTACGATATGTAAATATTGTTTTTTGGAATCTGCATAATGTGGTCCTACAACAGTGTCTATTCTAATAGTGCGAAAGGTTCACTAACAAATGGAGGTGCCTCTAATTGGCCAAATTTATTCTGAGTTGACTTTTTATTAAATTGACAAGTTTCACATTTTATTAAAATTAACATCTTTTATAATATCGGCCCAATAATAATATGGTAAGATTAAGTTTAACATGGATTTGATACCTGGATGTCCAAAATCACTATGTGCCTTAGTCATTAATTTAAGACGTAAGGTTGTACTACGATTTTGATAAGACCCTGTTTTTTGAATGTCCATAGGTTATGCATTTTTGTATAACTTGGTCCTTTGGTGTTTTCATTTCTTTGATGTTCTGTGATATCGTACGATTCTAATAGTTTTGTTGGTGAAACTCTTGCCGTAGTCGTGAGGTGGCAGGTCGGGTTACGTGATAACATATATGCTTAATAATTCGTTTTTCCTTTTTGATATTTTACCTCGAATTTGTACATCGACAATTTGAGTGACCACCTGAATAATCTGCCTGTTGGATTTTTTATGGTTTTTAACCAGACAAGTGCTGCATGATCTGTGTGGAAGGTAAAGGGGGTGCCGTGCAAATAGCAATGAAAACGGTCGACCCCATCAATAATCGCTAAGCCTTCTGATTATGAAATCGTGTAATTATTTTCATATGATTTTAGAGTTCTCGAGTGAAATGCGATCATATACATATTTCCGTCGGGCTGAACCTGTTTGAACACTGCTCCTACACCGGTTTTGAGATTAAAGCATCTTTTAATCTTTTGAAAGAATTTTTACAATTGGTGGTCCATTGCCATGGAACGTTCTTTTGTAGCAAGTTATTTAGTGGAGCTCGGATATTGAAATAATTTTGAATAAATTTGTGGTAAATGTTGATACTGCCAAGAAATCTCTAAAGTTGTTTAACATTTCTTGGTGGAATTAATTTTTTAATGGTCTTGATTGCATTAGAAGGGGAGAATGTACAATCTTCGATCTCATATCCGAGACATTTTATTTTTGTTTGTGCAAATTGACATTTAGATAATTTTAGTTTATTGTTTTCGGTCTGGCAAATTTGGAATACTTTATGCTTTATATGCTCTTTAATATTTTGTGAGTAGACAGTCATGTCGTCGAAGTAAGAGCGAAATTAATTTTATTTTTGTGTGAAATCTGTAGTACGACTCACTGAAAAATTGCGGGTGAGTTGCGCCATCCAAAAGGTAACTGCAACCTCTCATATAAGCCAAAATTTGAAGTAAAATATAGTTTTTCGGTGTGTTTTTCATGTAATTTTCATCTTCATCGAAAATTCATCGCTATTTTTTAAACATATCCTCTACAACGTCGAAATCCCACTTCTGAAATTATAAACATCGAAAACATCGAGTACACATCATCATAGAACGTAGAACTCTTTATTTTTAACATCACAACATTATTATTACTATTTACTACCATTGCCAAAAGGTAACAACAAATAATACATGATACTAATAAAAATGGTAGATGATTACATGCCAGTATCCTTACTCGGAATCTAGTGTGGAAAAAAACTTTAGCACTGGACAACAAATCTAGCAATCTATCTATGTGAGGAATCGCTTCACAATCAGGTGTAGTTGCACTATTCAAACGTCGGTAGTCAATGCATAGTCTATTTTTGGTTCCTTCATATTTTTTGTAAACTAGCGTAATCGACGCTGCGTAGGGCTACAGGATGGTTTTATTAAGTTAGCCACTAATAACTATGGCTAGAAAGCATCATTAGCTAGTATTTATTCGAACACTGACATAAAATAAGAACTTGGATTAACGTTAAATTAGCATTATAGTATAACTACACATCGGTGTATCACTAAGGCAATTTACAAGCTGCGGGAAATTAAAACAAAAATAACTAAATGGCCCCAACTCCTTTCTAGGAGACATGACGTTATACTCACTCGTCTTCGAGTGGGTCATTGCAGACTCACCCATGCCCATCTCTTGCTGGGTGAAGCTCCTCCACAGTGTGCGTATTGCAAGACTCCTTACACAGTCGCACATATTTTAACGTCCTGCGTTTGTTCTAAATCAATGTATATAAAATTTTTTGGTTATCAATCTCCTAATCTTAATTTAATCATTGGGGAAACTCCACATCCAAACTTGTTCCCCTTTCTTCGCCGTACTGGTTTTTATACTGAAATATGATTTTTGTGTTTTCATTCTAATTTTTCTAATTTTTCAATTTTTTTAATTTCAATTTTTTTTTTTTAATCTTTCAATTTTCAATTTACTCAATTTTCAATTCTTGTTAATTTGTATATAACTCATTTTTTTTTGTCGCGTTTTTGTTGAATGTTATTTTTTTTTGTTACTTTAATCTGTTCTAGAACCTGTCATTTTATCTTTTGTCAAAAATTTTTTTATATCTAAATTTCGTCTTTAGTTTTTTTTCCTCATCTTTTTTGGCGCAGTTTGTCCCTAAGGATTTAGCGCCATTAAACTTCAATCAACAACCAACCACGAATAAAATTTGTATTTGTTTTTCATAGATATTTTTAAATATTTTTCTTAAATCATAAAGTTTTTACGTTCTTTTTCTACGAATATATTCTTACTTTAGGCGTGATTATGTCTTCTTAAATAAGGAAATTTTTCGGAGTCTGTTCAAGGCATATCAACTAAAGACTGATTGATTTTTATTGGTAAGATTACACACACACACGTATTTTCATTTGAAACATTGCACAATATATTTTCAATGGAACTCTGCCATAAATCACTAATCTACTAACCGTAATTTAAAAAGTAAAGTTTAAAGGAGTTCATATACCATCTATTTTATTTTTAGATTCAGGGCCTTACACAGTGTGACTCAACCAATCTTTTGTATTTGAATGTAATAATTAGAGAGAATCTTCCTAGGTATCGGAATACATTATGCATGCACAATATACAAATGTAATTAGCAATACTATATATTCATACATAATTTATCTATTATATGTAAAACCTACATTCAGCATCTTAGGACTGATAACATTATAGGCTTTGTTTTAACAAAAGTCACCATTTCTGTTTTTCTATATATTTGTACTTTCTTCTTTTATGTTGTCCCTTATACGCTTATATTAGCATGTGAAAAATTCGTATGTTATGTGATTCACGCTTGTACATAACATATCGACTAAAAGGTGCGAATTACCATCCGAAATGCATAAGAATAGAATTTGCTCGCTTTCTTGCAGATCATCTCCCATATAAAAGTTCAACAAAAGCAAAATTGATTGAGAACAAACATAACACCAGTTCCATAAAGTAAAATGATCTTGTGATTTGAAGAAAGAATTCACAGTAGTGATCAAAATTGGGAAATCATCTGTTTTGATAGTTGAAGAGTTCGTGACATTAAGCTTTTTAATGTAATACCATAAAATTTCCATTGGAAAGATAATTTAATATATTAATAAAATAATTTTTGTGAAGGAACTTTTATTCCGATATAAGAAGGTAAACTCAGGAAAAAATGAGATATACAAGCAATCTGACAATGTCAAATAATTATTTGGGTAATCTTTACCTTTAATTGCTTCAAAACACCTTTCCATGGAGTGAAATAAGTTTTAAAGATAATCAATTGTTATAATGTGAAATCAAGATTTTATTACTGCTGCTATTAAATAGGTTTTATTGCTGGGTTATATGGATACACATAGTAGTATTTGTGTGCAAATTACGTTGCAAATTTAAAAGTTAGAAAATAGTTCAAATTTGTAGTTTAAAAATTAAAAGTATGACTGTCAAATCACTTGATTTTTAAATGTGATCTCACGTTAGCATAGGAACTTTCAGAAATAATAAGCGATTTCATAGTTTGTGCATATGTGAAATCTGAGAAAATGCTTTTAAAAGTTTAAATTGTATAGGAACGGGAAATAGTTTACCATATCTTTTGTTCTATTTTGAGATATGGCAAAAGTAGTCGTATAAAAATGAGAAGTATTTGCAATTTAAAATCTAAAAAACACAATGAAAACTGTGTAGATTCAAAAGCCTTGAAATCACTTAAGATCCTTTGCCCCGTACTTATATCGGTGATTAACCCCTTCCGGTAAAATAACGAGTCTAGCTCGTCATTAGTTTTTCATTCCATACCACACAATGACGAGCTACACTCGTCATGCGATTAAAGTTACTGTTAAATATGATAATTAATTTAGTTTAAAATTTCTAGTGTACTGAATTTGGCAACACTTTTATCACTTGTGAAAATCACAAGTCACTATTGCATATTATTTACTTAGAATTTCTTGGTACAAGTCATTGCCAAATTAATGAGTCAGAATAAAAGAAAACCTACTAAGAAATGCCGTGTGTGTTACAAGAATCAAAAGTGAGACTTCTTGGAGGTGTAAACAATTAAGAATTCCTTTGCACTTTGTTTTGAAAAGTACCACTAGCTTGAAGACTATTGTCTGTATACCTTATTAATGTTTTGCTTTGATATTTTCTCAATTTTACTGTTTCTGATATTATTTAACACTATGTAAAAAGTGGATTTTAATTAAGAATATGTAAGAATTGTTAAATGAAACAAGTTTTTTAAATAAAAATTAAATGGTTATTTCATGCACAGTTTTTCATTATTAAATCATACCCATAATTGCTTTAATCTGTTTTTGAGCCAATTTTTTTTTTTTTTTTTTTTTTTTTTTTTTTTTTTTTAAGTTTGGCGCAGTTTGTCCCTAGAGGATTTAGCGCCATTAAACTTCAATCAACCAACCAACCAACCTTGCGGTATGATATGCGGTGCCTCAAAGTTGCCTCTCACCGTGCATCGCTTTAGTCCAAAGTTTCCAAGAATATGCCGGGCTATTTATCTTCAGAATCCGGGCCCATCCGGTTTCGGAGTGGCCCCCTATCCTGTTCCGAAACTCCAGCCGGACGCGATTGGTTGCCCCTGGCAACCTCAGCATCCGCCCCTTTCTGGACGAACTCTCTGGGAAACTGTATTGATCGCCTTCCTGGGGCAAGACGCAGCAGTGGTTTGTTGCCCGGACGGACTTTTTCTCTCACGTCTGCACGCGACCATGGATACAAATCCTGAAGGAAAAGGTGAGTTTTGATCTTCCCTTCTTGCTTCAGATATATTTATTCATGGTGCACCCAAGGAAGCGATCTCGAAACCCATAGCTGCGGAATGGGCGAGAAGTTTTGCCACGCTCGGCTGTCGAACAAGAGTGGCCTTGCTGGGATGATGCATACGTGTACTCCGAAAGGAATGCGAGGGATTGTTTACACAGATAAAGAGCAACTTTAAGAAGGCCGCGGTTATATACTTTAAATTTCGTAATTTATTTTTGACTGCGTTTAATTTATTTGAGGATTTATCGTGTAGAAAATGTTTTCAAACACTTAAAATCGTTTCAATTACTTTTAAATAAATTATACCATATTTCCGAATTTTTTTTAGTCAAATTTGAAATTATGTAAAAATTTCTCATTTTGTTATGAAATTTATCTTAGTGTTAAAATTCGAATTTAAAGCATTAATTTTGATTCTCGAATTATTCTCACTGCATATCGTTTGTTATAATCAGTATTATCTGCGTAAATCTAACAGTCTGTGAAAAGCCTATAAACCACTCATTCATATAAAAGATATAATCACTGTGTGAATTGTATATTTTAAAAATTGTATCTTGTATCTTTATATTGAAAGAAAAATTGTTCATTATGATTATCAAAATTTAAGAAGCTTCTGAGTGTCTTGAATGACTTGGTTCGGGGTGGGGGAAGGAGTGATAAATTTCAAAAATGAAACAAAACAGTGCATTTTGATGAAGAATTTCATCAGTATATTATCACTTTGCAAAGGAATAAATGGTGTTTAGAAATTATTTCTATTACAAAAGGAAAAATTTAAACATAAAAAAGGTTATTTTGTTTCCGTTTTCACGACTTCAGCAAATCTATAATATGGACTTAGTGTCGTATTACCATCTCTTATCCAAAAATGTAAACAAAATGGAAGCTACATGTGAGACACAGAGGTGTCGTTAAAAATGAGTTTTTTGAAAATTTATTATAATTAATTTTTATTGCTTAAAGAGCCTTATATAAGGTGGAGTTAAACAAGAGTGTTAAATCTGTTTACATTGTCGATTGTTATTGAATAATCTGTTTTATGCTCCAATATGTGTTAAAATAAATCAACTGTGTGTATCTCTAAAAATATTTTTTCAAAAGAAAAGATGTATATTTGGAAGTATATATAATCTATATAGTCTTACCATATATATATATATATATATATATATATATATATATATATATATATATATGTATATATATATGTATATATATATATATATATATGTATATATATATATATATATATATATATATATATATACACACATACACATACACATACACATACGTACTATACAGTAATATGAATATATTAGTCAGGTATAATACAGCCTATAGCAGGACGATGATCGAAACAGTTTATATTGGTTGGTTGGATGGATGATTGAAGTTTAGTAGCGCTAAATTTTCTAGAGACAAACTGCGCCAAACAAGATGTGGAAATAAACTAATTAATAAAGACGAAATTTAGGTAAAGTTTAAGACAAAAAAGGAGGTTTTAAAACGGTTTAAAGTAACAACAAAAATAAACATTCAACACAAAACACGAATAAAAATTGAGTTATATACAAATAAACAAGAATTGAAAAATAAGTGAAGAATTAAGAATTAAACTATTAAAGAATGAAAGATTTAAGAAATAAGTGAAGAAAAACAATTTGAAAATTGAAAGATTAAAAATTGAATAACAAACAAAAATTTAAATTTTGAAGTAAAAGCTGGTTCGAAGAAAAGAGAACAAGTTTGGATCTGGAGTTTCCCCGATGATTAAATTAAGATTCGGCGATGGATTTCCAAAAAAATCTAAAATACATTGATTTAGAACAAACACAGGATGTTAAAATATGTGCGACCGTGTAAGGAGTCTTTCAATACGCACACTGTGGAGGAGCTTCACCCAGCAAGAGATGGGCATGGGTGAATCTGCAAGGACCCACTCGTTCGGTGGGTACTGGTGTTCGGTACCTGAGTTTGTGTGTTTGAATTCCATTCTTGGCATGGGCTTTCGTTGCCATTCATAATCGACTTTTAGCTGTAGATTCCGATCTTATTAGCCCTCGTGTAGCAAAATAAATATACCGTAGT
>JAGEOH010001746.1:0-13359 GCA_032207245.1 Pardosa pseudoannulata | reverse complement strand
TTTGATGTATTCGATCAGTTTTCCTGTGTTCTGAAAAATTCGCAGGTTAATATGTCTATGCTACGGAGGATTTTTAAAATCTTTTCCAATTCCTGTGTTGGTAAGGGTTACAGTAATTATATCGAAAACTGTATAGAGTTCTTAAGACAGCATTTTTTTCGTTATTTTTCACCTACGACGCACCGTTTTCGAGATATTTGCAATTTTATATATTCGATCAGTTTTCCTGTGTTCTGAAAAATTCGCAGGTTAATATGTCTATGCTACGGAGGATTTTTAAAATCTTTTCCAATTCCTGTTTTGGTAAGGGTTACAGTAATTATATCGAAAACTGTATAGAGTTCCTAAGACAGCATTTTTTTCGTTATTTTTCACCTACGACGCACCGTTTTCGAGATATTTGCAATTTGATGTATTCGATCAGTTTTCCTGTGTTCTGAAAAATTCGCAGGTTAATATGTCTATGCTACGGAGGATTTTTAAAATCTTTTCCAATTCCTGTTTTGGTAAGGGTTACAGTAATTATATCGAAAACTATATAGAGTTCCTAAGACAGCATTTTTTTCGTTATTTTTCACCTACGACGCACCGTTTTCGAGATATTTGCAATTTTATATATTCGATCAGTTTTCCTGTGTTCTGAAAAATTCGCAGGTTATTATGTCTATGCTACGGAGGATTTTTAAAATCTTTTCCAATTCCTGTTTTGGTAAGGGTTACAGTAATTATATCGAAAACTATATAGAGTTCCGTAAGACAGCATTTTTTTCGCTATTTTTCACCTACGACGCACCGTTTTCGAGATATTTGCAATTTTATATATTCGATCAGTTTTCCTGTGTTCTGAAAAATTCGCAGGTTAATATGTCTATGCTACGGAGGATTTTTAAAATCTTTTCCAATTCCTGTGTTGGTAAGGGTTACAGTAATTATATCGAAAACTGTATAGAGTTCTTAAGACAGCATTTTTTTCGTTATTTTTCACCTACGACGCACCGTTTTCGAGATATTTGCAATTTGATATATTCGATCAGTTTTCCTGTGTTCTGAAAAATTCGCAGGTTAATATGTCTATGCTACGGAGGATTTTTAAAATCTTTTCCAATTCCTGTTTTGGTAAGGGTTACAGTAATTATATCGAAAACTATATAGAGTTCCTAAGACAGCATTTTTTTCGTTATTTTTCACCTACGACGCACCGTTTTCGAGATATTTGCAATTTTATATATTCGATCAGTTTTCCTGTGTTCTGAAAAATTCGCAGGTTATTATGTCTATGCTACGGAGGATTTTTAAAATCTTTTCCAATTCCTGTTTTGGTAAGGGTTACAGTAATTATATCGAAAACTATATAGAGTTCGTAAGACAGCATTTTTTTCGTTATTTTTCACCTACGACGCACCGTTTTCGAGATATTTGCAATTTTATATATTCGATCAGTTTTCCTGTGTTCTGAAAAATTCGCAGGTTAATATGTCTATGCTACGGAGGATTTTTAAAATCTTTTCCAATTCCTGTTTTGGTAAGGGTTACAGTAATTATATCGAAAACTATATAGAGTTCCTAAGACAGCATTTTTTTTCGTTATTTTTCACCTACGACGCACCGTTTTCGAGATATTTGCAATTTTATATATTCGATCAGTTTTCCTGTGTTCTGAAAAATTCGCAGGTTAATATGTCTATGCTACGGAGGATTTTTAAAATCTTTTCCAATTCCTGTTTTGGTAAGGGTTACAGTAATTATATCGAAAACTATATAGAGTTCCTAAGACAGCATTTTTTTCGTTATTTTTCACCTACGACGCACCGTTTTCGAGATATTTGCAATTTTATATATTCGATCAGTTTTCCTGTGTTCTGAAAAATTCGCACGTTAATATGTCTATGCTACGGAGGATTTTTAAAATCTTTTCCAATTCCTGTTTTGGTAAGGGTTACAGTAATTATATCGAAAACTATATAGAGTTCCTAAGACAGCATTTTTTTCGTTATTTTTCACCTACGACGCACCGTTTTCGAGATATTTGCAATTTGATGTATTCGATCAGTTTTCCTGTGTTCTGAAAAATTCGCAGGTTAATATGTCTATGCTACGGAGGATTTTTAAAATCTTTTCCAATTCCTGTGTTGGTAAGGGTTACAGTAATTATATCGAAAACTGTATAGAGTTCTTAAGACAGCATTTTTTTCGTTATTTTTCACCTACGACGCACCGTTTTCGAGATATTTGCAATTTGATGTATTCGATCAGTTTTCCTGTGTTCTGAAAAATTCGCAGGTTAATATGTCTATGCTACGGAGGATTTTTAAAATCTTTTCCAATTCCTGTGTTGGTAAGGGTTACAGTAATTATATCGAAAACTGTATAGAGTTCTTAAGACAGCATTTTTTTCGTTATTTTTCACCTACGACGCACCGTTTTCGAGATATTTGCAATTTTATATATTCGATCAGTTTTCCTGTGTTCTGAAAAATTCGCAGGTTAATATGTCTATGCTACGGAGGATTTTTAAAATCTTTTCCAATTCCTGTTTTGGTAAGGGTTACAGTAATTATATCGAAAACTATATAGAGTTCCTAAGACAGCATTTTTTTCGTTATTTTTCACCTACGACGCACCGTTTTCGAGATATTTGCAATTTTATATATTCGATCAGTTTTCCTGTGTTCTGAAAAATTCGCAGGTTAATATGTCTATGCTACTCAGGATTTTTAAAATCTTTTCTAATTCCTGTTTTGGTAAGGGTTACAGTAATTATATCGAAAACTATATAGAGTTCCTAAGACAGCATTTTTTTCGTTATTTTTCACCTACGACGCACCGTTTTCGAGATATTTGCAATTTTATATATTCGATCAGTTTTCCTGTGTTCTGAAAAATTCGCAGGTTAATATGTCTATGCTACGGAGGATTTTTAAAATCTTTTCCAATTCCTGTTTTGGTAAGGGTTACAGTAATTATATCGAAAACTATATAGAGTTCCTAAGACAGCATTTTTTTCGTTATTTTTCACCTACGACGCACCGTTTTCGAGATATTTGCAATTTTATATATTCGATCAGTTTTCCTGTGTTCTGAAAAATTCGCAGGTTAATATGTCTATGCTACGGAGGATTTTTAAAATCTTTTCCAATTCCTGTTTTGGTAAGGGTTACAGTAATTATATCGAAAACTATACAGAGTTCCTAAGACAGCATTTTTTTCGTTATTTTTCACCTACGACGCACCGTTTTCGAGATATTTGCAATTTTATATATTCGATCAGTTTTCCTGTGTTCTGAAAAATTCGCAGGTTAATATGTCTATGCTACGGAGGATTTTTAAAATCTTTTCCAATTCCTGTTTTGGTAAGGGTTACAGTAATTATATCGAAAACTATATAGAGTTCCTAAGACAGCATTTTTTTCGTTATTTTTCACCTACGACGCACCGTTTTCGAGATATTTGCAATTTTATATATTCGATCAGTTTTCCTGTGTTCTGAAAAATTCGCAGGTTAATTAGTCTATGCTACGGAGGATTTTTAAAATCTTTTCCAATTCCTGTTTTGGTAAGGGTTACAGTAATTATATCGAAAACTATATAGAGTTCCTAAGACAGCATTTTTTTCGTTATTTTTCACCTACGACGCACCGTTTTCGAGATATTTGCAATTTTATATATTCGATCAGTTTTCCTGTGTTCTGAAAAATTCGCAGGTTAATATGTCTATGCTACGGAGGATTTTTAAAATCTTTTCCAATTCCTGTTTTGGTAAGGGTTACAGTAATTATATCGAAAACTATATAGAGTTCCTAAGACAGCATTTTTTTTCGTTATTTTTCACCTACGACGCACCGTTTTCGAGATATTTGCAATTTTATATATTCGATCAGTTTTCCTGTGTTCTGAAAAATTCGCAGGTTAATATGTCTATGCTACGGAGGATTTTTAAAATCTTTTCCAATTTCTGTTTTTGTAAGGGTTACAGTAATTATATCGAAAACTATACAGAGTTCCTAAGACAGCATTTTTTTCGTTATTTTTCACCTACGACGCACCGTTTTCGAGATATTTGCAATTTTATATATTCGATCAGTTTTCCTGTGTTCTGAAAAATTCGCAGGTTAATATGTCTATGCTACGGAGGATTTTTAAAATCTTTTCCAATTCCTGTTTTGGTAAGGGTTACAGTAATTATATCGAAAACTATATAGAGTTCCTAAGACAGCATTTTTTTCGTTATTTTTTCACCTACGACGCACCGTTTTCGAGATATTTGCAATTTTATATATTCGATCAGTTTTCCTCCTCGCCGTTTTTTCACTGCTTGTACCGGACGGGGTACGAGGACGTTTGGGTCTTCCATAAAAAAGTTTAAGTGGGTCGGTGAGAAGAGCTTCTCTCGGAACACAGGTAGATGCTACGGAGGATTTTTAAAATCTTTTCCAATTCCTGTTTTGGTAAGGGTTACAGTAATTATATCGAAAACTATATAGAGTTCCTAAGACAGCATTTTTTCGTTATTTTTCACCTACGACGCACCGTTTTCGAGATATTTGCAATTTTATATATTCGATCAGTTTTCCTGTGTTCTGAAAAATTCGCAGGTTAATATGTCTATGCTACGGAGGATTTTTAAAATCTTTTCCAATTCCTGTTTTGGTAAGGGTTACAGTAATTATATCGAAAACTATATAGAGTTCCTGACCTCGCCGTTTTTTCACCCCGGCTGGTACCGGACGGGTACGAGGACGTTTTGAGATCTCTTCCGATAAAAATTTAAGTGGGGTACCGGACCGGGTACGGGGACGTTTTGAGAAATCATCCGAAAGAAATGTAAGTGGGGTCGGCAAGAAGAGCTCCTCGGAACACAGGTAGATTAAAGTCGGGATAAATTTCGTTATTTTTTGCTTAGTACTCACCGTTCTCGAGATATTTGCATTTTTATATTTTGAAGATATATTTCTCGATCAGCGGCGACCTCGCCGTTTTCCCCCGGCTTGTACCGGACCGGGTACGGGGACGTTTTGAGAAATCATCCGAAAGAAATTTACGTGGGGTCGGCGAGAAGAGCTCCTCGGAACACAGGTAGATTAAAGTCGGGATAAATTTCGTTATTTTTTGCCTAGGACTCACCGTTCTCGAGATATTTGCATTTTTATATTTTGAAGATATATTTCTCGATCAGCGGCGACCTCGCTGTTTTCCCCCGGCTATTACCGGACCGGGTACGGGGACGTTTTGAGAAATCATCCGAAAGAAATTTAAGTGGGGTCGGCGAGAAGAGCTCCTCGGAACACAGGTAGATTGAAGTCGGGATATATTTCGTTATTTTTTGCCTAGGACTCACCGTTCTCGAGGTATTTGCATTTTTATATTTTGAAGATATATTTCTCGATCAGCGGCGACCTCGCTGTTTTCCCCCGGCTGGTACCGGACGGGTACGGGGACGTTTTGGGATCTCTTCCGATAAAATTTAAGTGGGGTCGGTGAGTACCGGACCGGGTACGGGGACGTTTTGAGAAATCATCCGAAAGAAATTTAAGTGGGGTCGGCGAGAAGAGCTCCTCGGAACACAGGTAGATTAAAGTCGGGATAAATTTCGTTATTTTTTGCCTAGGACTCACCGTTCTCGAGATATTTGCATTTTTATATTTTGAAGATATATTTCTCGATCAGCGGCGACCTCGCCGTTTTCCCCCGGCTGGTACCGGACCGGGTACGGGGACGTTTTGAGAAATCATCCGAAAGAAATTTAAGTGGGGTCGGCGAGAAGAGCTCCTCGGAACATAGGTAGATTAAAGTCGGGATAAATTTCGTTATTTTTTGCCTAGGACTCACCGTTCTCGAGATATTTGCATTTTTATATTTTGAAGATATATTTCTCGATCAGCGGCGACCTCGCCGTTTTCCCCCGGCTGGTACCGGACCGGGTACGGGGACGTTTTGAGAAATCATCCGAAAGAAATTTAAGTGGGGTCGGCGAGAAGAGCTCCTCGGAACATAGGTAGATTAAAGTCGGGATAAATTTCGTTATTTTTTGCCTAGTACTCACCGTTCTCGAGATATTTGCATTTTTATATTTTGAAGATATATTCCTCGATCAGCGGCGACCTCTCCGTTTTTCCCCGGCTGGTACCGGACCGGGTACGGGGACGGGGATCTCTTCCGATAAAGGTTTAAGTGGGGTCGGTGAGAAGAGCTTCTCGGACACAGGTAGATTTACCGGACCGGGTACGGGGACGTTTTGAGAAATCATCCGAAAGAAATTTAAGTGGGGTCGGCGAGAAGAGCTCCTCGGAACACAGGTAGATTGAAGTCGGGATAAATTTCGTTATTTTTTGCCTAGGACTCACCGTTCTCGAGATATTTGCATTTTTATATTTTGAAGATATATTTCTCGATCAGCGGCGACCTCGCGTTTTTCCCCCGGCTGGTACCGGACCGGGTACGGGGACCCGTTTTTTCACTGCTTGTACCGGACGGGGTACGAGGACGTTTTGGGATCTCTTCCGAACACAGGTAGATTAAAGTCGGGATAAATTTCGTTATTTTTTGCCTAGACTCACCGTTCTCGAGATATTTGCATTTTTATATTTTGAAGATATATTTCTCGATCAGCGGCGACCTCGCCGTTTTTCCCCCGGCTGGTACCGGACCGGGTACGGGGACGTTTTGAGAAATCATCCGAAAGAAATTTAAGTGGGGTCGGCGAGAAGAGCTCCTCGGAACACAGGTAGATTAAAGTCGGGATAAATTTCGTTATTTTTTGCCTAGGACTCACCGTTCTCGAGATATTTGCATTTTTATATTTTGAAGATATATTTCTCGATCAGCGGCGACCTCGCCGTTTTCCCCCGGCTGGTACCGGACCGGGTACGGGGACGTTTTGAGAAATCATCCGAAAGAAATTTAAGTGGGGTCGGCGAGAAGAGCTCCTCGGAACACAGGTAGATTAAAGTCGGGATAAATTTCGTTATTTTTTGCCTAGGACTCACCGTTCTCGAGATATTTGCATTTTTATATTTTGAAGATATATTTCTCGATCAGCGGCGACCTCGCCGTTTTCCCCCGGCTGGTACCGGACCGGGTACGGGGACGTTTTGAGAAATCATCCGAAAGAAATTTAAGTGGGGTCGGCGAGAAGAGCTCCTCGGAACACAGGTAGATTAAAGTCGGGATAAATTTCGTTATTTTTTGCCTAGGACTCACCGTTCTCGAGATATTTGCATTTTTATATTTTGAAGATATATTTCTCGATCAGTAAGTGGGGTCGGTGAGAAGAGCTTCTCGGATACCGGACCGGGTACGGGGACGTTTTGAGAAATCATCCGAAAGAAATTTAAGTGGGGTCGGCGAGAAGAGCTCCTCGGAACACAGGTAGATTAAAGTCGGGATAAATTTCGTTATTTTTTGCCTAGGACTCACCGTTCTCGAGATATTTGCATTTTTATATTTTGAAGATATATTTCTCGATCAGCGGCGATCTCGCCGTTTTTTCACTGCTTGTACCGGACGGGGTACGAGGACGTTTTGGGATCTCTTCCGATAAAGGTTTAAGTGGGGTACCGGACCGGGTACCTCGCCGTTTTTTCACTGCTTGTACCGGACAGGGGTACTGGGACGTTTTGGGATCTCTTCCGATAAAATTTAAGTGGGTCGGAACACAGGTAGATTAAGGCGACCTCGCCGTTTTTTTCACTGCTTGTACCGGACGGGGTACGAGGACGTTTTGGGATCTCTTCCGATAAAGGTTTAAGGGACTCACCGTTCTCGAGATATTTGCATTTTTATATTTTAAAGATATATTTCTCGATCAGCGGCGACCTCTCCGTTTTCCCCCTGCTGGTACCGGACCGGGTACGGGGACGTTTTGAGAAATCATCCGAAAGAAATTTAAGTGGGGTCGGCGAGAAGAGCTCCTCGGAACACAGGTAGATTAAAATCGGTATAAATTTCGTTATTTTTTGCCTGGGACTCACCGTTCTCGAGATATTTGCATTTTTATATTTTGAAGATATATTTCTCGATCAGCGGCGACCTCGCCGTTTTCCCCCGGCTAGTACCGGACCGGGTACGGGGACGTTTTGAGAAATCATCCGAAAGAAATTTAAGTGGGGTCGGCGAGAAGAGCTCCTCGGAACACAGGTAGATTAAAGTCGGTATAAATTTCGTTATTTTTTGCCTGGGACTCACCGTTCTCGAGATATTTGCATTTTTATATTTTGAAGATATATTTCTCGATCAGCGGCGACCTCGCCGTTTTCCCCCGGCTGGTACCGGACCGGGTACGGGGACGTTTTGAGAAATCATCCGAAAGAAATTTAAGTGGGGTCGGCGAGAAGAGCTCCTCGGAACACAGGTAGATTAAAGTCGGTATAAATTTCGTTATTTTTTGCCTGGGACTCACCGTTCTCGAGATATTTGCATTTTTATATTTTGAAGATATATTTCTCGATCAGCGGCGACCTCGTCATTTTTCCCCGGCTGGTACCGGACCGGGTACGATAAAAGTTTAAGTGGGGTCGGTGAGAGGGTCGGTGAAAAGAGCTCCTCGGAACACAGGTAGATTAAAGTCGGTATAAATTTCGTTATTTTTTGCCTGGGACTCACCGTTCTCGAGATATTTGCATTTTTATATTTTGAAGATATATTTCTCGATCAGCGGCGACCTCGCCGTTTTCCCCCGGCTAGTACCGGACCGGGTACGGGGACGTTTTGAGAAATCATCCGAAAGAAATTTAAGTGGGGTCGGCGAGAAGAGCTCCTCGGAACACAGGTAGATTAAAGTCGGTATAAATTTCGTTATTTTTTGCCTGGGACTCACCGTTCTCGAGATATTTGCATTTTTATATTTTGAAGATATATTTCTCGATCAGCGGCGACCTCGTCATTTTTCCCCGGCTGGTACCGGACCGGGTACGGGGACGTTTCGGGATCTATTCCAATAAAAATTTAATTAGGGTCGGTGAAAAGAGCTCCTCGGAACACAGGTAGATTAAAGTCGGTATAAATTTCGTTATTTTTTGCCTAGGACTCACCGTTCTCGAGATATTTGCATTTTTATATTTTGAAGATATATTTCTCGATCAGCGTAAAGTCGGGATAAATTTTGTTATTTTTTGCCTAGCGGGTACGGGGACGTTTTGAGAAATCATCCGAAAGAAATTTAAGTGGGGTCGGCGAGAAGAGCTCCTCGGAACACAGGTAGATTAAAGTCGGTATAAATTTCGTTATTTTTTGCCTGGGACTCACCGTTCTCGAGATATTTGCATTTTTATATTTTGAAGATATATTTCTCGATCAGCGGCGACCTCGCCGTTTTCCCCCGGCTGGTACCGGACCGGGTACGGGGACGTTTTGAGAAATCATCCGAAAGAAATTTAAGTGGGGTCGGCGAGAAGAGCTCCTCGGAACACAGGTAGATTAAAGTCGGGATAAATTTCGTTATTTTTTGCCTAGTACTCACCGTTCTCGATATATTTGCATTTTTATATTTTGAAGATATATTTCTCGATCAGCGGCGACCTCGCCGTTTTCCCCCGGCTAGTACCGGACCGGGTACGGGGACGTTTTGAGAAATCATCCGAAAGAAATTTAAGTGGGGTCGGCGAGAAGAGCTCCTCGGAACACAGGTAGATTAAAGTCGGTATAAATTTCGTTATTTTTTGCCTAGGACTCACCGTTCTCGAGATATTTGCATTTTTATATTTTGAAGATATATTTCTCGATCAGCGGCGACCTCGTCGTTTTTCCCCGGCTGGTACCGGAAGCGGCGACCTCGCCGTTTTTTCACTGCTTGTACCGGACGGGGTACGAGGACATTTTTCGGAACACAGGTAGATCAAAGTCGGGATAAATTTCGTTATTTTTTGCCTAGGACTCACCGTTCTCGAGATATTTGCATTTTTATATTTTGAAGATATATTTCTCGATCAGCGGCGACCTCGCCGTTTTTACACAGCTTGTACCGGACCGGGTACGGGGACGTTTTGAGAAATCATCCGAAAGAAATTTAAGTGGGGTCGGCGAGAAGAGCTCCTGCCTAGGACTCACCGTTCTCGAGATATTTATTTTTTGCCTAGGACTCACCGTTCTCGAGATATTTGCATTTTTATCTTTTGAAGATATATTTCTCGATCAGCGGTTCAGGGATTTCAGGGAAATATTGACAAACGTACCGGACCGGGTACGGGGACGTTTTGAGAAATCATCCGAAAGAAATTTAAGTGGGGTCGGCGAGAAGAGCTCCTCGGAACACAGGTAGATTAAAGTCGGTATAAATTTCGTTATTTTTTGCCTAGGACTCACCGTTCTCGAGATATTTGCATTTTTATATTTTGAAGATATATTTCTCGATCAGCGGCGACCTCGCCGTTTTCCCCCGGCTGGTACCGGACCGGGTACGGGGACGTTTTGAGAAATCATCCGAAAGAAATTTAAGTGGGGTCGGCGAGAAGAGCTCCTCGGAACACAGGTAGATTAAAGTCGGGATAAATTTCGTTATTTTTTGCCTAGGACTCACCGTTCTCGAGATATTTGCATTTTTATATTTTGAAGATATATTTCTCGATCAGCGGCGACCTCGTCATTTTTCCCCGGCTGGTACCGGACCGGGTACGGGGACGTTTTGAGAAATCATCCGAAAGAAATTTAAGTGGGGTCGGCGAGAAGAGCTCCTCGGAACACAGGTAGATTAAAGTCGGGATAAATTTCGTTATTTTTTGCCTAGGACTCACCGTTCTCGAGATATTTGCATTTTTATATTTTGAAGATATATTTCTCGATCAGTATTAAATATGATATTCAGGGATTTCAGGGAAATATTGACAAACAGTATTAAATATGATATTCAGGGATTTCAGGGAAATATTGACTAACATTATTAAATATTATATATGATATTCAGGGATATCAAGTACCGGACCGGGTACAAACATTATTAAATATTAAATATGATATTCAGGGATTTCAGCGGAACACAGGTAGATTAAAGTCGGGATTAATTTCGCTATTTTTTGCCTAGGAATCACCGTTCTCGAGATATTTGCATTTTTATATTTTAAAGATATATTTCTCGATCAGCGGCGACCTCTCCGTTTTCCCCCTGCTGGTACCGGACCGGGTACGGGGACGTTTTGAGAAATCATCCGAAAGAAATTTAAGTGGGGTCGGCGAGAAGAGCTCCTCGGAACACAGGTAGATTAAAGTCGGTATAAATTTCGTTATTTTTTGCCTGGGACTCACCGTTCTCGAGATATTTGCATTTTTATATTTTGAAGATATATTTCTCGATCAGCGGCGACCTCGCCGTTTTCCCCCGGCTGGTACCGGACCGGGTACGGGGACGTTTTGAGAAATCATCCGAAAGAAATTTAAGTGGGGTCGGCGAGAAGAGCTCCTCGGAACACAGGTAGATTAAAGTCGGTATAAATTTCGTTATTTTTTGCCTGGGACTCACCGTTCTCGAGATATTTGCATTTTTATATTTTGAAGATATATTTCTCGATCAGCGGCGACCTCGCCGTTTTCCCCCGGCTAGTACCGGACCGGGTACGGGGACGTTTTGAGAAATCATCCGAAAGAAATTTAAGTGGGGTCGGCGAGAAGAGCTCCTCGGAACACAGGTAGATTAAAGTCGGTATAAATTTCGTTATTTTTTGCCTGGGACTCACCGTTCTCGAGATATTTGCATTTTTATATTTTGAAGATATATTTCTCGATCAGCGGTAAAAAAAATGATATTCAGGGATTTCAGGGAAATATTGACAAACATTATTAAATTTAATATTTAATAATGTTTGTCAATCATATTTAATATATGATATTCAGGGATATCAAAGAATATGGACCAACAATGATAAAGATTGGGGTCGGTGAAAAGAGCTCCTCGGAACACAGGTAGATTAAAGTCGGTATAAATGATATTCAGGGATTTCAGGGAAATATTGACAAACATTATTAAATATTAAATATGATATTCCGGGATTTCAGGGAAATATTGACAAACATTATTAAATATTAAGTTCTCGAGATATTTGCATTTTTATATTTTGAAGATATATTTCTCGATCAGCGGCGACCTCGCCTTTTTCCCCCGGCTAGTACCGGACCGGGTACGGGACGTTTTGAGAAATCATCCGAAAGAAATTTAAGTGGGGTCGGCGAGAAGAGCTCCTCGGAACACAAGTAGATTAAAGTCGGTATAAATTTCGTTATTTTTTGCCTGGGACTCACCGTTCTCGAGATATTTGCATTTTTATATTTTGAAGATATATTTCTCGATCAGCGGCGACCTCGTCATTTTTCCCCCGGCTGGTACCGGACCGGGTAATATTAAATATGATATTCAGGGATATCAAAGAATATGGACCAACAATGATAAAGATCAAAAAATGATTCGGAACACAGGTAGATTAAAGTCGGGTATAAATTTCGTTATTTTTTGCCTGGGACTCACCGTTCTCGAGATATTTGCATTTTTATATTTTGAAGATATATTTCTCGATCAGCGGCGACCTCGCCGTTTTCCCCCGGCTGGTACCGGACCGGGTACGGGGACGTTTTGAGAAATCATCCGAAAGAAATTTAAGTGGGGTCGGCGAGAAGAGCTCCTCGGAACACAGGTAGATTAAAGTCGGGATAAATTTCGTTATTTTTTGCCTAGGACTCACCGTTCTCGAGATATTTGCATTTTTATATTTTGAAGATATATTTCTCGATCAGCGGCGACCTCGTCATTTTTCCCCGGCTGGTTATTGACAAACATTATTAAATATTAAATATGATATTCAGGGATATCAAAGAATATGGACCAACAATAATAAAGATCAAAAAATGATATTCAGGGATTTCAGGGAAATATTGACCAACATTACTAAATATTAAAATATGATATAATGTACCTTATGTATGTTATCTTAATGTTACCCTAAATTAGCTACTTTACCATTGATTAGGGTCGGTGAAAAGAGCTCCTCGGAACACAGGTAGATTAAAGTCGGTATAAATTTCGTTATTTTTTGCCTGGGACTCACCGTTCTCGAGATATTTGCATTTTTATATTTTGAAGATATATTTCTCGATCAGCGGCGACCTCGCCGTTTTCCCCCGGCTAGTACCGGACCGGGTACGGGGACGTTTTGAGAAATCATCCGAAAGAAATTTAAGTGGGGTCGGCGAGAAGAGCTCCTCGGAACACAGGTAGATTAAAGTCGGGATAAATTTCGTTATTTTTTGCCTAGTACTCACCGTTCTCGAGATATTTGCATTTTTATATTTTGAAGATATATTTCTCGATCAGCGGCGACCTCGCCGTTTTCCCCCGGCTGGTACCGGACCGGGTACGTCTAGAAAACAGTATGTTCAAATGAG
>JAGEOH010001745.1:0-10000 GCA_032207245.1 Pardosa pseudoannulata | reverse complement strand
TGTATATATATGTATGTATGTATGTGTATGTATGTATGTATATATATGTATGTATGTATGTGTATGTATGTATGTATATGTATATATATATATATATATATATATATATATATATATATATATATGTATATATATGTATATATATATATGTATATATATATATGTATATATATATGTATATATATATATATGTATATATATATATATATATATATATATATATATATATATATATATATATATATATATATATATATATATAGCGAGAGAGAGGAAGAGAGAAACTATCACAGTTTCTAAATGCATGAATTTTTTTAAGAATAGCAAGCACACTCTGAAAAAAAATGAAAAAATCTATAAGTAACAGAAATTTAAACTGCAAACATATAAACTCAAAAATACGGTTTACCTCTACATCTGATTTTTTCTTCAATCATTCTGAATGACAAAAACTACTAGTTTTTCTTGAAAGAATTTAAAAAATAGCAGAAAGCGGGCCCATTTTCCTTACCTGTGAAATAAATTTCCCGGGCCTCTTTCTAAATGTTGTCATTGTTGTCAAATGTCAAAAATTTTAAAAACAACATCAAAAGCATCTGTTTCTCCGGAAAAACATTCCCGTCAAAACAGATGTTCTAACGCAGGATTTTGACTTTCGATTTCTTTTGTATTCTTTGTAAAAACTAAATAATGCATTGCAATCACGGAAGCATTCACTGTTCAGATTTCAACAGAATTATTTGTTTTGAAGCAATTTCCACATGTTGAGGTATTTAGATCGTATGTACGTACAATTTATCTTTGATTTTGAAAAGTGAATTAAATATACATTTTGACCATTCTTGAATAGTCATTGACCATTTGTTTGACCACTCTTTATTCTTGAAATCTCTCTGTAAGTACGTATCTCCAGAACTCAAAAACTTTTACCATTATGGATTTAATAGTTGTGATCTCACCTTTTGTTAACAATTTCTACTATATACAGCAGAACCTCTTTTTAACGACCCTACGATACAACGACCCTTCAATTTGAACGACCATCTTAAAAAGTCCCAATTATTTTACCGTAGGAATAATGTTAATTTTGAATCATTACAACGACCCCAAGCGTATTATTTTTCGTTAGAGCGACCGGTAATTTTAGTCAGCAGAACTCATGAGCAAGTGGGCTATTTCAAAATTATTGTACAGTGGTGCAACTTCAAGAAACCTGTACGAAAGAATTTCAGAAAGAGTTGGGAAATCGGTCACCTGAATTCCGACCGTTGCTGGAACCCGTCACCCGGTGCTCCTGTAGATGACACTAATGAAATGACCCATCTCCTCAGTGTCAAATTTCCGGATCTTCAATTACCGTTTGATGAGTTTGTTGCGGTAGACGAAACATTACAGTGCTGCTAAGAAAATTTGAATGAGGACAATTTTATTGCCCGTATTGTCGAAAACGAAGAAATCTGCGATTCCGACGACGGAGTAGAAATCGTCCAAGCTTTTGAAAAAGTGAATGAAAAATAAACCTTCAATGCAATCGATGCCTTGCGTCAATATTTTGAAGGACAATTTAATTCTTGAAGATTTCCTTCAAAATCTATCGGATATGGAATGAGTAATCATAAAAAATTCAGATATGAACTTGAAACAGGAGTCAATCAAAGACTTTTTTTCAAAAATTAAGTAATGGAAATACAAATAAATAGAAGTGTTCTCTAGGTATATACTGTTGCATCGTTTCTTTACTCAATATTTTTTTTATTATTTTTTCAATTCGTTACAACGATCCTATGATGTTGGTCCCACAGTCGGTCGTTATACCGAGGTTTTACTGTAAAATGAAAAACTTTAATACAACGTTAGTATTTTAAATGTACTCCTGTGTGTAAAGAATGCAAATATTTGCTGTATGAGTTTGAAGAAGTTTCTCAATTTTAATATGTTCTAGTTTTGTTTCTCTCTTTTTAGGTAGATGGCGATATTAGTCAATGTTTGTGGAGGTAGCTGGGGAGGTGTTGCTATCAGTGTTTATGGAGGAGTGTGGTTGTTTTAGAGTGGTGTTTGAGTAACTGTAAAATTGATGGGTTGCGTGTTTTAAGCCATCTGAGTTAACATGCTGATACAGTACCTTTTTGAAAGACTGCATTTATTCCGTTATCGAGTTTTATCCTTTATCGAGTTTATTCAAGTTTATAAAGTTCATGTGATTAGACTTTATTGAATTTTATTGGTGAGCTGTTTTATTGAATGTCAAGTGCTGTACATATTGTGTTTAAGAATTTGTTGGGCTTGCACTTCAATGCCAAAACATCTAAAATGACTGAATAAATTACTGTCCATTTATGTGCAATGTCTGTTTTTGTAAGCAGTAAGACATATTGCCGCATAAAAAAGCTTAGGCAACGAGCTCAGTGGACGAATGGTCAAAGCACGCGATCCAGACCCGAAGATTGTGGGTTCGATGCTTGCCATGGCGGTTTATCCAAAGTACGGATTTCTAATTTAAAATTGTTATTTATTGTTTCCTTATGTTCTTGAACATTCTAGATCTTTCTTTAATATGTAAATTAGTTATTTCACGGATATTCTCTTCGGGTGTAAAAGCTGATACCCACTAGTTGTAGGCAACTTCTCGATATTGTAAAGTTGCGAGTTGCTACTTAGCTTCAATAAATTCTTCTGTTAAGTTAAACGGTGTATTCATTCGAATCTTCGTGACAATATACAACAAAATACATAGGAACAATTGTAATTAATAATAATAACACAAAAATTAGAAGAAAAATTGACAAAAATACAATTATACAAGACACAAGTAAGACCAATCGTTTTGTATGGCAGCGAGAGTTGGTCAATCAACAAAGTGGACCAAGAGAAAACGGTGACACTCGAGAGAAAAATTTTTAGAAAAATTGTTGGTGCTGTAAGAGGAATCGGAATATGGATAATAAGATACAAACATGAATTACAATCAAAATACAGAGAACTTACAGGTATATGACAGAATAATAGGAACGCCTGAGAAAAAATGAAAATTTTTAATTAGTAAACCATTGGGTCACCTTTAGCCTTAATGACAGCTTGCATTCGACATGGGATTTACAAATAAAGGTCTTGACCAATATTAAACTGAATTCCCATCCATTCCTCGTAGACATACCTCGTGCAGGGAGGGAAGGTATTAACCAGCGAATTTATCAGAACACAGGAAAGTTTAATGAAAATATAAAATTGCAAATATCTCGAAAACGGTGCGTCCTGGGTGAAAAATAATGAAAAAAAATGCTGATTTAGGAAATCCATGTAGTTTACGATATATTTTCCGTACCACTAGTTAAATCAGGGCTTGGAAAACATTTTAAAAATTACACGAAGCGTAGACATACCTCGTGCATGCAGAGAAGGTATTAACCAGCGAATTTATCAGAACACAGGAGAGTTTAATGAAGATATAAAATTGCATATATCTCGAAAACGTTCTGTCCTAGGAGAAAAATAACGAAACAAATGTGGTCTTAGGAACTAAATGTAGTTTTCGATATATTTTTCGTACCCCTTATTAAATCATGGATTAGAAAACATTTTCAAAATTACACGAAGCGTAGACATACGTAGGACACAGAGCGAAGGTATTAACCAGCGAATTTATCAAATCACAGAAAATTTTAATGAAGATATAAAATTGCTAATATCTCGAAAACGGTGCGTCCGAGGTGAAAAATAACAAAAAAAATGCTGCCATAGGAAATCCATGTATTTTCAATATATTTTCCGTACAACTTATTAAATCAGGGATTGGAAAACATTTTAAAAATTACACGAAACGTAAATGTACCTCGTGCACAGAGTGAAGGCATTAACCAGCTAATTTATCAGAACACAGGAAAGTTTAATGAAGATATAAAATTGCAAATATCTCGCAAATGGTGAGTCCTACGTGAAAAATAACGAAAAAATGCTGCCTTAGGAACTCAACGTAGATTTCGATATATTTTCTGTAACACTTATTAAATCAGGGATTGAAAAACATTTTCAAAATTACACGAAGTGAACACAACCATCGTGTACAGAGCTAAATTATTACCTAGCGAATTTATCAAAACACAGGAAAGTTTAATGAAGATATAAAATTGCAAATACCTCGAAAACGGAGGGTCCTAGATCAAAAATAAAGAAAAAATATCTGAATTAGGAACTCTGTGTAGTTTTCGATATATTTTAAGTACCACTTATTAAATGATGGAATTTAAAAAACTTTAAAAATTTACAAGCATAGACCCACCTCGTGAATGAAAAGAAATTATTACCCAGCGAATTTATCAGAACACAGGAAAGATTAATGATATTAATAAAATTGCAAATATCGCGGAAACGGTGCGTCCAAGGTGAAAAATAACGAAAATAATCCTGCCTTAGGAACTATAGGTAGTTTTCGATCTATTTTCCATTCCTACTTAAGAAAACAGGAATCGGAAAACATTTTAAAATTATTCCGAAGAATACAGATTAATCATGCAACCAGAGAAGGTATAATTCAGCGGTTTTATCAGAACACGGGAAAGTTTAATGAATATATAAAATTGCAAATATCTCGAAAACGGTGCGTCCTAGGTGAAAAATAACGAAAAAAATGCTGTCTTAGGAACTCTATGTAGTTTTCGAGCTGTTTTCCGTTCCACTTATCAAAACAGAAATTGGAAGAGATTTTAAAAATTACACGAAGCGTACATATTCCACATGCACCAACCGAAGATATTAACCAGCGATTTTATCAGAACACAGGAAAGTTATTGAATATATAAAATTGCAAATATCTCGAAAACGGTGCGTCCTAGGTGAAAAATAACGAAAAAAATGCCGCCTTAGGAACTCTATGTAGTTTTTGATCTATATTCCGTACCAATTATCAAAACAGGAATTGGAAGACATTTTAAAAATTACCCGAAGCGTGCATATTCCACGTGCACCGACCGAAGATACTAACCAGCGATTTTATCAGAACAAAGGAAGTTTTTGAATATATAAAATTGCAAATATCTCGAAAACGGTGCGTCCTAGGTGAAAAATAACGAAAAAAATGCTGTCTTAGGAACTCTATATAGTATTCGATCTATTTTCCATTCCACTAATCAAAACAGGAATCGGAAGAGATTTTAAAAATTTCCCGAAGCGTACACTTTAAACGTTCACCGACCGAAGTTATTAACCAGCGATTTTATAAGAACACAGGAAATTTATTAAAAATATAGAATTGCAAATATCTCGAAAACGGTGCGTCCTAGGTGAAAAATAACGAAAAAAATGCTGTCTTAGGAACTCTATGTAGTTTTCGATCTATTTTCAGTACCAATTATCAAAACATTAATTGAAAGAGATTTTAAAAATTGCCCGAAGCGTAGATATTCGACATACGCCGAGCGAATGTATTGACCAGCGATTTTATCAGAACACAGGAAAGTTATTGAATATAAAAAATTGCAAATATCTCGAAAACGGTGCGTCCTAGGTGAAAAATAACGTAAAAAATGCTGTCTTAAGATCTCTATTTAGTTTTTGATCTATTTTCAGTTCCACTCATCAAAATAGGAATTTTAAGAGATTTTAAAAATTTAAAATCTCTTAAAATTCCTATTTTGATCAGTGGACCGCTCGAAGCGTACACATTCTACGCGCACCTATCGAAGATATTAACCAGCGATTTTATCAGAACACAGGAAATTTATTGAAAATATAAAATTGCAAATATCTCGAAAACGGTGCGTCCTAGGTGAAAAATAACGAAAAAAATGCCGCCTTAGGAACTCTATGTAGTTTTTGATCTATATTCCGTACCAATTATCAAAACAGGAATTGGAATAGATTTTAAAAATTACCCGAAGCGTGCATATTCCACGTGCACCGACCGAAGATACTAACCAGCGATTTTATCAGAACAAAGGAAAGTTATTGAATATATAAAATTGCAAATATGTCGAAAACGGTGCGTCCTAGGTGAAAAATAACGGAAAAAATGCTGTCTTAGGAACTCTATGTAGTATTTAATCTATTTTCCATACCAATTATCAAACCAGGAATTGGAAGAGATTTTAAAATTTTCCCGAAGCGTAGATATTCCACATAAGCTGAGCGAATGTATTGACCAGCGATTTTATCAGAACACAGGAAAGTTATTGAATATATAAAATTGCAAATATCTCGAAAACTGTGCTTCCTAGGTGAAAAAAAAAACGAAAAAAAATGCCGCCCTAGGAACTCTATGTAGTTTTCGATCAATTTTCCATTCCATTAATCAAAATAGGAATCGAAAGAGATTTAAAAAATTTCACGATGCGTTCACATTCCACGTGCACCAACCGAAGATATTAACCAGCGATTTTATCCGAACACTTTAAAGTTTTTGAAAATATAAAATTGCAAATATCTCGAAAACGGTGCGTCCTAGGTGAAAAATAACGAAAAAATGCTGTCTTAAAATCTCTATTTAGTTTCTGATCTATTTTCCGTTCCACTGATCAAAATAGGAATTTTAAGAGATTTTAAAAATTTAAAATCCCTTAAAATTAATATTTTGATCAGTGGAACGCTCGAAGCGTACACATTCTACGCGCAACTATCGAAGATATTAACCACCGATTTTATCAGAACGCAGGAAATTTATTGAAAATATAAGATTGCAAATATGTCGAAAACAGTGCGTCTTAGGTGAAAAATAACGAAAAAAATGCCGCCTTAGGAACTCTATGTAGTTTTTGATCTATATTCCGTACCAATTATCAAAACAGGAATTGGAAGAGATTTTAAAAATTGCCCGAATCGTTGATATTCCACATACGCCGAGCGAATGTATTAACCAGTTATTTTATCAGAACACAGGAAAGTTATTGAATATATAAAATTGAAAATATCTCGAAAACGGTGCGTCCTAGGTGAAAAATAACGAAAAAAATGCCGCCTTAGGAACTCTATGTAGTTTTTGATCTATATTCCGTACCAATTATCAAAACAGGAATTGGAAGAGATTTTAAAAATTACCCGAAGCCTGCATATTCCACGTGCACCGACCGAAGATTCTAACCAGCGATTACATCAGAACAAAGGAAAGTTATTGAATATATAATATTGCAAATATCTCGAAAACGGTGCGTCCTAGGTGAAAAATAACGAAAAAAATGCTGTCTTAGGAACTCTATGTAGATTTCGATCTATTTTCCATTCCACTAATCAAAACATTAATCGGAAGATATTTTAAAAATCAACCGAAGCTTACACATTCCACGTGCACTGACCGAAGATATTAACCGGCGATTTTATAAGAACACAGGAAATTTATTGAAAATATAGAATTGCAAATATCTCGAAAACGGTGCGTCCTAGGTGAAAAATAACGAAAAAAATGCTGTCTTAGGAACTCTATATAGTATTCGATCTATTTTCCGTACCAATTATCAAAACAGGAATTGGAAGAGATTTTAAAAATTGCCCGAATCGTAGATATTCCACATACGCCGAGCGAATGTATTAACCAGTTATTTTATCAGAACACAGGAAAGTTATTGAATATATAAAATTGAAAATATCTCGAAAACGGTGCGTCCTAGGTGAAAAATAACGAAAAAAATGCCGCCTTAGGAACTCTATGTAGTTTTTGATCTTTATTCCGTACCAATTATCAAAACAGGAATTGGAAGAGACTTTAAAAATTACCCGAAGCGTGCATATTCCACGTGCACCGACCGAAGATTCTAACCAGCGATTACATCAGAACAAAGGAAAGTTATTGAATATATAATATTGCAAATATCTCGAAAACGGTGCGTCCTAGGTGAAAAATAACGAAAAAAATGCTGTCTTAGGAACTCTATGTAGATTTCGATCTATTTTCCATTCCACTAATCAAAACATTAATCGGAAGATATTTTAAAAATCAACCGAAGCTTACACATTCCACGTGCACTGACCGAAGATATTAACCGGCGATTTTATAAGAACACAGGAAATTTATTGAAAATATAGAATTGCAAATATCTCGAAAACGGTGCGTCCTAGGTGAAAAATAACGAAAAAAATGCTGTCTTAGGAACTCTATATAGTATTCGATCTATTTTCCGTACCAATTATCAAAACAGGAATTGGAAGAGATTTTAAAAATTGCCCGAATCGTAGATATTCCACATACGCCGAGTGAATGTAATAACCAGCGATTTTATCAGAACACAGGAAAGTTATTGAATATATAAAATTGCAAATATCTCGAAAACGATGCGTCCTAGGTGAAAAATAACGAAAAAAATGCCGCCTTAGGAACTCTATGTAGTTTTTGATCTATATTCCGTACCAATTATCAAAACAGGAATTGGAAGAGATTTTAAAAATTACCCGAAGCCTGCATATTCCACGTGCACCGACCGAAGATTCTAACCAGCGATTACATCAGAACAAAGGAAAGTTATTGAATATATAAAATTGCAAATATCTCGAAAACGGTGCGTCCTAGGTGAAAAATAACGAAAAAAATGCTGTCTTAGGAACTCTATATAGTATTCGATCTATTTTCCGTACCAATTATCAAAACAGGAATTGGAAGAGATTTTAAAAATTGCCCGAATCGTAGATATTCCACATACGCCGAGCGAATGTATTAACCAGTTATTTTATCAGAACACAGGAAAGTTATTGAATATATAAAATTGCAAATATCTCGAAAACGATGCGTCCTAGGTGAAAAATAACGAAAAAAAATGCCGCCTTAGGAACTCTATGTAGTTTTTGATCTTTATTCCGTACCAATTATCAAAACAGGAATTGGAAGAGACTTTAAAATTTACCCGAAGCGTGCATATTCCACGTGCACCGACCGAAGATTCTAACCAGCGATTACATCAGAACAAAGGAAAGTTATTGAATATATAATATTGCAAATATCTCGAAAACGGTGCGTCCTAGGTGAAAAATAACGAAAAAAATGCTGTCTTAGGAACTCTATGTAGATTTCGATCTATTTTCCATTCCACTAATCAAAACATTAATCGGAAGATATTTTAAAAATCAACCGAAGCTTACACATTCCATGTGCACTGACCGAAGATATTAACCGGCGATCTTATAAGAACACAGGAAATTTATTGAACATATAGAATTGCAAATATCTCGAAAACGGTGCGTCCTAGGTGAAAAATAACGAAAAAAATGCTGTCTTAGGAACTCTATATAGTATTCGATCTATTTTCCGTACCAATTATCAAAACAGGAATTGGAAGAGATTTTAAAAATTGCCCGAATCGTAGATATTCCACATACGCCGAGTGAATGTAATAACCAGCGATTTTATCAGAACAAAGGAAAGTTATTGAATATATAAAATTGCAAATATCTCGAAAACGGTGCGTCCTAGGTGAAAAATAACGAAAAAAATGTTGTCTTAGGAACTCTATATAGTATTCGATCTATTTTCCGTACCAATTATCAAAACAGGAATTGGAAGAGATTTTAAAAATTGCCCGAATCGTAGATATTCCACATACGCCGAGTGAATGTAATAACCAGCGATTTTATCAGAACACAGGAAAGTTATTAAATATATAAAATTGCAAATATCTCGAAAACGATGCGTCCTAGGTGAAAAATAACGAAAAAAATGCCGCCTTAGGAACTCTATGTAGTATTCGATCTATTTTCCGTATTATTTATCAAAACAGGAATTGGAAGACATTTTAAAAATTACCCGAAGCGTGCATATTCCACGTGCACCGACCGAAGATACTAACCAGCGATTTTATCAGAACAAAGGAAGTTATAAAAAAAATAGAAAATATAAAAAAAAAATTAAAAGTAAAAAAAATTACATAAAAAAATACAAAATTTAAATAAGAATTAAAACACAGTATTTTTTATTTAAATAATAAAAAAAAAAAAAAATAAAAAAAAAAAAGAAACAAGTAATAAAAAAAAAAAAAATTAAAATTTAAAAACCGATCAATTATACGAGGGCCGATTAATCAGAACAAAG
>JAGEOH010001744.1:0-13383 GCA_032207245.1 Pardosa pseudoannulata | reverse complement strand
CTGCACAGTTTGCGTTGTTTTGTGTAGATGAAATATCCTGGTTATTCGATGGAATTCCATCACAGCTTCTAAAAACCATTGCAACCTCGTTTGCTTTTGGAGCATTATACCTCCCTATGTGCTGATTAGAATCAAGTGTCTCATCAGTAATATACATTGTAACATTTTCAGCCGCATCACGTCCTCCTTCCTGAAGAACCTGCTGTTCCAATTCCCACATCATCTTGTAAGCTTCTGCAAAAGAGTTTACTCTTCTAATGATCTCATAAAGTTTTCGCTTAAGTTCCGGATTGTACTTAAATTTTCTGTACGCTCCATTCTACCACGAGTGGCAAAATCAGAGTCCAAAACATATAATAGAGCGAATTTTTTTTTCACCTGGTTGTACTGGGTGCAGATGAGAAGTCCTGTGATAAATTTGACCATGAATTCTGAAGCAATACGCTCCTCTTCCTACAAGTGGAACAATCTGTGCACCCATTGAAGCAAACGACAGAGCACTGTTGTGTCACCTTATGTTATTTTTGAAATGCACCGATGATTCGTCGCTACCATCCATCAATCTTTTCATTTCCACTGGATATACTGGTGGCTTTCCATTAAAAGAAACAACAGATAGATTTTAAAATTCGAAGAAGAGGCTGACAGGCAGCTGAAGAAAAATGAAAGCAATTTCGTGAAAATATATTGAATCAAAATAACAAAATTATTAATATTCTTAGATCCATTGCTGAAAAATAAAATTTGAAATATGCTAAAATGTATCTTTGATTGTCTGATAACAGTTTGAGAACACTTAATATCTAAGTAATAAGGTTGAATTATATTATAAAACTTTTTTATAATGTATGTTAACAGAGGGCTAATGGGACATTTCAGTTTTTATGGTGTAGTTGTCGCATTTTGTAAACAGTAGCAAGTAAACAATAGCTAGTCAGCGCGGAAGTAGTATAAGCACGGAATGATGGGATTACTATCCCTATGATCACGTGATTTCTAGCGACGATCCCAGCAAACTGGAGGGTAGAATTAATTGACCATGTAAACGGGTTTCTCCGACCCTCCAAGTATAATCCCTTTACCCGGGTAAAATGAAGGGTACTTGACTGGCACATGTAAACGGGACTATTGTGACAACATCTGTGTGTGTGTGTTCTTTCTTCTGATTTTACTGCTCTTCTCTCCTGGTCCCTTAATGCCATGGCTGACATTCGCCGGTTTCTCTGTTCCTTCAGCTATTCTGTCCTGACCACGTTGTGCCATGGCTAACAATCTTTGGTTTCTTTCTTCATCTGTTTCAGCAGCTCTCCTTTCCCGTTCTCTAATTGCTTGCTGTCTACGGGCTGCATTACCCGTAATTCCCCTTTTCCTTTTAGGCATTGTAAAGAAAAAATATATAAAATTAAAAAAAATAATTTAAACAACCTTACTTATTCCCTCTTCCAAGTAATGAACGTTTTATTCCGGATAACGGACAATGCCGGGCTCCTCACAGATAGTAGAAATTATAAACTTTGCAACTTGCAAAATTTTTTCCGTCCAAAGCTGTGGAGAAATAAATATTTTAAAATTACAAATAATTATTTATAATAATTACAGTTGTTATTAAAAATTTATACACATTAATGTGTAGTTACATTTTTTTATTGAGAAATGAAAACTAATTAGTTACCTATGGAAAGAGCCTCTAATAGATTGAAGTTACCAACATTTCAAAGGGAAATTTCCCCTATTCCTTTCAAATACCAATAAATCAATCGATCTTGTGTCATTTAACAGATCAAATTACTCCCAGAAAAAGTAAAGGGCAACTCAAAACAAATGGCATTATATGCACTTTTGCACTTTAAATTTTTTCACGGGTAAGTTTTTAATGTAAGAGTGTTCAAATTTCAATGGCTTGCACAATACATTATTTATAGAAGCTTTAAAAACTATTATACCTGCAAAAAAGCTTTTGTAAACCAGATATGAGGTTGGTTGCATACTTAAATTGTATTGTCGAAAGATATTTGTTCAAATAAATATTTCGAAGTTTTGTTAAGTACAATTATTTAAAATTTCCAAATTAACAATCAAAATCTGCGGCATATTTTTGAATTGTCTATGATTTTTGATTTTTAGTTTGTTAAATATATTTTTTCATTTACAGTTGATGTTCGAATCCCATATTAGTAGGTCAGATAGCTACATTTAAAACAGATTACCAAAAAGGATGTAAAATTCTATTTTTAATTTTTTGGTATATTTTAAGAGTATATTACTAAAAAATGCGCAAAATATATTTGCAAGATATATTTATTAAAATAAAGCTTCAACAAAAATGTTGGTTTGTGTAAAATTCACAAAACAGGCCTTTTTTTTCTAAAAGGAAAAATAAAATTTAGCGAAAATTTGGTAATAATTACTCATTTAAGAGTAACTCCGAATAATATCTTTGGGGTAATACTTCAGAATAGGATGTCCCTGGCCATATTTGGTGAAATTATTGGCGATATTTACTAAATCACGAAGATATTCCCTCCGAACATTGTATTCCTTTTTTTGGTGTCTTTAATGGATGCGCTAGTGTAATAGAATTATATACTCTTTCTTAATAAACCAAAACCACTTAAAAACCGGCCATTTATATTCATGAGTTTACAAAGCCAACGAATCCAAATTATTAAAAATTAATCATAGTGAAGCATTAATGGTTCACTCTAATTGTTAAGTATTGCGTTCCTTTAATATAAAAGAAAAGGGTTGCACGAGGAAAGTTAAATACCAGCATAATATAAATTAAAATATAGATACAGATTGTATGGATATGGTGAGATCAGGAGAAATCGTTACGCAATCACGAGTAGAGCTTTATTGCCAAGTTGGCGGGGGTTCTGATGTCCAACCTATCATTAGATACACAGTTTCCGCGCACCTGGAAAGTCTGGAAAATCATGGATTTAGACAATGGATTAATTTTGTCATGGAAAGTCTTGATTTTTCAAGTAAAATGAGTAAAAGTCATGGATCCACTAAACTACCGATTAAAAAAAATGCATTGAATTGTTTAATTCTATTTTTACTTGAAGTTACTGAGTTTGGTATTTATGTATTATCTTATTGACCCTATTGCCAAGTAAAATTTGTTCGCCAAGGAAACTCAAAGCAAGAAAGCTTAATGGGTGGGTAAATGTGTATTATTCTGGTTTTTTCTTAAATTGTAGATTAAAATTTTATTAATATAATAATAATTATTTTTTAATAAAAATTAGTTAAGATTTTTGCACAAAATATAAGTTTGAAGGAGGAGGAAATTAATGGAGATAACAACAAATATATCGTTGCAAGCTTAAATATTTAATATAAAATTCGTAGGAATTTTCTTTACATCTCTCAACATCTGGAGAGAATAAAAGTGAACAGCTTACAATACAAAAATGGCAGAATTAAAAGAATAATGTCTCGAGATGCCATCAGGAAAAAAGGAAAAGTCAGAATTAAAATAATTGCATTTATTTTCTTGCACGAGGTAATATTTTGAGTTACGTCGCCGCAAGTTTATCTCTAGGGATATTGTATATTCGGCTATTATTCATGGTCACCTGGATAATACCAAAGTACCCCGAATTCAAATTGGAAACATTTCGATTGAAAAATGGCTAAATGATTAAACGTAGGTGTGTAGATACAACAATTTATTTTTATGTATGAGTTTATTAACACTTATAAAGAAAGTTTATAGTTTTTTTTTATGATGAAATTCCTGTAATTTCTCTAAAAGCATACATTTTATGACGGGGGGGGGGCGATATGGTATGTGATGTCAGTTTAAAGGTGAATATTTTTTGTGCAAAATCTTAACTTAAATCCTGTTTTTTTTTTTTTTTTTTTTTTTTTTTTTTTTTTTTTTTTTTTACTGTTAAAAAGATAAAGGCGTGATAATGATAGCTTATTCACAAATTAATATTCCCAAATTAAACGGTACAAATTATCCTAATTGGAGCTCGGATATGAAATATGTTCTAATGGAAAGAGGTTGGTTGGTTGATTGAAGTTTAATGGCGCTAAATCCTCTAGGGACAAACTTGCGCCAAACAAGATGAAGAAATAAACTAAAGACGAAAGTTAGCAAAAAAAAAAAAAATTGACAAAAGAAAAAATTACAGGTTCAGAAACAGATTAAACTAACTATAAAAAATAACATTCAACAAAAAACACAAAAAAAAATTGAGTTATATACAGATTAACAAGAATTGAAAATTGAGTGAATTGAAAATTGAAAATAAGAAAATTGAAACACAATCAAAAATCATATTTCAGTATAAAAACCAGTTTGACGAAGAAAGGGGAACAAGTTTGGATGTGGAGTTTCCCCGATGATTAAATTAAGATTCGGCGATGGATTATCAAAAAATTTTATATACATTGATTTTAAACAAACACAAGAGGTTATAATTACTAATGGAAAGAGGTCTTTGGGGAATAATTACAAAGGAGGAATTACCCCCTACTTCAAAACTTGAGAAATCGGATGCGTCCGCCATTGAAAAACCGCCCTTAATTGTCGATAAAGAATTACGAGACTTTAAAACTCGTGCAAACATGGCACTTTCTATAATTTACCTAAACGTAGAAGTAGAATACAGGCGTGTGATTGAAAAATGCGATGATCCGGTAGTAGCATGGGAGGTTTTACGTCAACATTTTTACCCAGACTCGCGAGCTTATATGAAGCTTTTCTCAGACTTATTTGAGTGTAAAATTACAAATAACGAGCCAGCCAACCTTTACTGAGCACAACTGTTGCGAATAGCCGAACAAATGAGACATTTAGACAAAGAATTTAACGAACGATATTTCAGCTTTCAATTGATCAGGTATTTACCTGAATCATTCGATTCTGTAGTTCAGGCAATTTTAAGATGGCCGGATAAAAAATTTGTGTTTACAGATAGTGTAACTGAACTGATAGCCGAAGAGTCGCGTTTAAAGTTACGTGAGGTTGATTTAGATAACACACCCAAGGTGGATATACAAGCAGCTGAAATACCTTAGCTAAGTAAGCAGCAGCAAATTATTTGTTTCAAGTGTGGTAATCCTGGCCACTTGAGATGACAGTGCCGACTAAGAAATTGCCATACTTCTTCGCCGAGTCCAAGAAATTATTCTGCTGACCGAGAAAGTGGCCACGTCTCCAGAAGCAAGTCTAAGAACTTCTTTACTTTCGGAAATCCTCAACGCCGATGTAGAAGCCGCAACACCAAACTCCAATACAGACAGTTAAGCTCTCAACGAGATTATTCACCCACGTCGGAGCAACAAAATAGACAGAATCCTTTTAAGCATCCTAATACTAATTATATTTCCTTTACAGGTTCAAAGAAAAACCTTAAAAATTGGGCGAATTTCCTTGTAGAATCAAACTTAAGTAACATTAATGAAGGTAGAGTGGATATTCGATACAGCGGCGTCACATCATTGTTGCAAAGATAAGAAGCTTTTTGTGGATTACAAACCTTTAAATGGGGAAGAAATGGCAGTAGCTATGGAAGGGGTTACATTCCCAATACTAGGTAAAGGAACAATAAAAGTTAAATTTGGCCAAAGACTTTTATATTTCCAAAATGTAATGCATGCTGACAATTTAAGGCGAATTTTAATTTCTGGCCCCAAGCTTGACTTGGACGGAATTTCTTTTTACGGTGAGGTAAATGCGTACAGTAACGGGCAACCACTATTTAAAGCGATTTTGAAAGGAGGAATCTGTAGAATTAATTTTCGTGAACCTGGCCCAAGTAATAGAAGAGTTAGATTTGAAACAAGTGAAAGTCATGCTATTGCAAGAAATAGTATAGATGTACAGCATAGAAGGTGTGCACATGTAAACCCTTCTATTTTAATGCAGACAAGAAGTAATGGAGTCAGGGGATTGCCAGTTTTTAGAGAAGATAAAAAATTTTATATGTAAGTTTTGCAAGTAATGTTAATTTAAAAGAAGGTCGTTTAAGCTAACAAAGCATATTAGGTCCAAATACCCACTGGATTTATTATTTGTGGATGTATGGGGTCCATGAAGTGTAAAAGGCCGTTCAGGTGAAATATATATATTTTTTTATCAATAATCGATGATTATTCCCGAAAAACCGCTCTTTACCCAATCAGAGAAAAATCTGAAGTTTCTGGTATTGTTAAGCACCACATAACAAGAGCAGAAACATTTCTTGGTCCCAAGGTCAAATCGTTTCGTTCTGATAATGGGCGAGAGTTCGTAAACAAAAACTTTAAAGACTTTTTTTGCAAATAAGGGGATTTATCATGAATTGACCAACGCTTTTACACCTGAGCAGAATGGAGTAGTTGGACGTTTCAACCAAACAGTAACTGACGGTGCCCGTACAATGTTAAAAGAAAGTGGATTAGAATCTAGTTTATATAGGATTTTATTACCAGAGGAGGAAAGGGTAGTGGAAACTATTAACGTTTCATTTGATGAGGATCAAGGGATTGAGGTTGGACAAAAAGGAGCTGTGCTGGGCCCTAATGAGGATTTTAACTGGCTTTCTCCCGTCGTTGGAAGAGATGCAATTAGTGACGACTTCGAACAGGAGAGCGAAGATTGCCCCTCAGAAGACTCTCAGTCATCCTCTGCTGACGAGGAAAGCCTTGGTACTGATGAATCTCAAGATTCAGAAACAGAAGCCGAAACACCTGACTAGAAACAGGTCAGATGGATCCGAAAAAGGAGCTCACAGTTCCAGAGTCGATATATATTACTATGAAGAAGGTAAAAACCAAAGACTTAGATCTGAAAACGACGTAAAGAAATATTGCCTAGAAAATGGTTTGTCGTTCAATCCTTTAATTTTTAATTTTAAGGGAAATGACAGGTATCAAGGTATAGTAACCGATCCCAGTAATAAAAGCTCGAGCCTAGCTGAAAGCAGCTGACTAGAAGACATCCGTATTCCAAAAACTTATAAGCAAGCATGTAAATCGGAACAAAGTAAGGAATGGTACGAGGCGATGAAGATAGAAATTGACACAATGAAAAGAAGAAAAGTCTGGCATTGAACTACCGACAGGAACAAAACCTGTAGGGTGCCGTTGGGTATATACTGTCAAAAGATAGGAAGTTGGGGGGATACTTAAGTTTAAAGCAAGGTTAGTAGCACAGGGCTATAAACAAGTAAAAGGACAATCGTATGACGAAACGTTTAGCCCAGTCGTTAATTTTAATGTGTTACGATTTGTTTTTACCCTCCTTGTCTCGTATAGTAAATGGTACCATATACAGTGGGATGTAACAAGTGCATACCTGTATGCCCCTTTAGAGGAGAAGATTTTTATGACTCAACCCCCAGGTTCTAGCGTCTCGGACAGTAAAAGATTTTTCTGTCGGTTAGATAAGGCGATATATGGTTTACACCAATCCGGTCGAATGTGGTTTTACGAATTAAAACTTTATTATCACTTGGTTTTAGAAAATTTGATAATTGTAACTGTGTGTGTTTTAAATGCAAATGTGATCTTAATCGTATACGTAGATGATATTGTAGTTTTTGGTAATAGTAAACAAGTAATAGAAAAGGCAATAAATGTATTGAACACCCACTTTGATTTAAAAGTAATGGGAAAGACTATAAAATTACTGGGTGTAGAGTTTGACGATACTGAAACCGGGTTATACATACATCAGCAACGGTATATAGAAGTTTGTGAAAGGTTTAAAAAGTATCGATTTCCCATATCCTCACTTCCCATAAGTAAAGGTTCGGTATATTCTAAAACTAGTTGTCCACATTCGGATTTGGAAAAACAAGAAATGGAACAGTTCCCTTACCGTAGTCTTTTGGGCTGTTTATCATTTATTGCCAATCGTACCCGACCAGATATTTGTTACGCTGTAAATATATTTTCCCAGTACCAATCAAACCCAGGTGTAGTTCATTGGCAAGGTCTGTTAAAGCTACTTGGATATCTATTTTATACAAAAAAACTTGAAACTAAATCTGTCCTGTAAGAACGCACAAATAACTGCATATTCTGACGCTGATTTTGCCGCAAATAGAGATGATAGGACATCCATGGGAGGTGAGCTCATTTTATTAGGTGAATCACCAATTGCTTGGAGAACTTTTAAACAAAAATGCGTAAGCCTGTCAACAAAAGAGTCGGAATTCGTGGCAATGACTGAAGTAACTAAAGAATTAATCTGGTTAGATAAAATCTTAGGCGAGTGCTTTGACATTAAAATAATCACGGGAAGCAAAAGCAATTCAAAACTGTTCGTGGATAACCAGGCAGCCATTGAATTTGTTAAGTCCCCGATTGAAAATTGTAGATCTCGTCATATTGATGTGAAATTATTTTTTGTAAGAAATTTAGTATACGAGTGAAAATTTGAATTACTATTTATATGTTCTAAAAAGAATTTAGCTGACGTATTTACTAAACCTCTCACCAAATTTGATCTTAAAAAGTTTATAGACCACATTTTATTATAAGAATTTTTGTAATAAGCCTATATGTTTGTATACTTAGTGTATTGAGATTGTTTATTAACATAGTATTAACTGTCATCTAGTTCATCTGATGGCATGATAGTTGTATGTCTGGGGCCCCAGTATGTGTTGTATGAAAGTTGAATGTGTATGTTGATATCTAAGTAGTCTGTAACTAAAACAACTGAAAATCCAGTGTAGAAAGTCTTTTTTTATATATTTCTTTAGTAATTCTATATACAGGCTAAGTTGTTATATACAAAATAAGGATGTTCAATTTAAATGTTATGTATTGAATACCGTATATGGAAAAAAAAAAGAAACTTGTATAGTCATTTTAAAGCTAGAATGTTTATGTAAGTGTTAAGTTGATAAGTGTTCCAGGCAATCAATTGAATGTATAATATTGTGTTGATATGTATCACGTGTGCTTAAATTGTAAGAATCAGCCATGAGCATTGTTTAAGAAATACTACAAGAAGATAAGAGGGGGGCATTGTTAGCCCCCACGGTTAAATCTTATCTCTTGCAGTATCTCTTCCCCGAAGCGTCATTAGCCCTCGTGTGCAAAACAGTAGACCGTAGCGCTCTCAACCAATCAATCAATCAATCCCCGAAGCGTCATTCCGGGAAATTCGTATTTTGTATAAATACTGTGTTTTGTTTGCTTAGCCGAGTAGGTGGCTTTTTCGACTGTATCGTGGAGGTAGTTTTTATTTTTGTCTCATGGCTGGCTCGTTGAGTTTTTTTTTTTTTTATAAGTTGATTTAAGTTCTATTTGTTTCATTTCCTTATGTTTTATGTTAGTAGTAATTAAATTCAGTTATATACTTTTAGCCGTGGTTGTTTTTTTCTTGTTGTCATATCGAGCCATTTTTATTTTCTCTTGAATATGAGTTAAACATATTAGAGTTACTATCTCAAGGAAGTACGTGCAAGTTGTGTGTTGCGCGCTGATTAAATGTCTACTTTAATCCTCGACGATTCCCACAATAAATGAAGCCAATATAAAAGATATCGTAAAATATAAGAAAAAAAATCTTTTTAAATATCTGAAAAATACTTTAATCCGTATTACAGTTAGTAGTAATAATCCTTAATGCAATTAGTAGTAATAAACTCCCAATTTATATTTTTCATGTTCTATTATTTTCAATCAGGCTTGGAATAGCTTTACTTACGAATCCCACTGGCGATATTTTACAGTGCCGATATTTTGTCACCTAACCAAACATTGTATCACTAATGGCGTATAATTAGCATAAAAATTTTATTCTGTAAACTATAATTAAAAAAATAAAGAAAATATCATAAAGTTTGTGTATCCAGAAATTACAGATAAATTTACTGGAAATATTTTCATTCTTCTCAATTTATGTCTCATTAACTTCTTAAATAAATGTAAAACTGCGCCAAATTTAAAAATCATTAATGGGGTCATACTGACCGAAATTCTAGATTATTGTTAATTCAATATTCACATACACATATTATATACATATATTCAACTGTGATGCATTATCGGACCCTCTAGAACACAAATTCTTATATACTTACAAAACTTTGATGTTTCTGCACTTCTTTATATTTTTAGATGCTACCTAGACTATGGAAATTTAAAATTATTTGTTGTAATGTTTTATAGAGATCCTTTCTAAACCTTCAAGTCTGAAGATACAGGAAAAAACTAAATTTAAATTATTCCACGCAGTTGAAATTTTACTGTCCGCGAGTTGAGCAGCATATTATTTTTACAACTCATGGAGTCTGTAGTTTGCTTGTGCCTTAATTTAATTTTAGAGGCATTTTGGGTGCTACTCTGTTGTAGTTCAGGTATTTCACAGTCTACAACCGCGGCGTCATTATGACGCTGCAGATAGGGTAATCTCTTGTAATTTCTGGAAATAAATGTAATATAAGTGCACTAAAAATGTAATATAGCATTTTTTTTTTTATTTCACACACTTCATGGAGTCTGAAGTTTGTGAATCATATTTCTTAAATTAATTTTAAAGAGTTGCATTTTGGCACAGAATACGATACGGTACAGATGCATTATAGCCGCCTGGTTTTTTTCTTGCCAAATTTGGCGATTTTGTGTGGCAAACTTAGCGATTTTTGGGGCGATGACTAGGTTGCTGTATATGCCTTAACTTTGATAGGGGAATATGGAAGCTATTGGTGCACGTGATTTTTGACGTCATTACCCGGCAATCTATGCAAATTTTCTGTTTTAAATATTCTTTTCGTTCCAGACTTTGGATTAGTAGGTTGTCTCGTAGGTAGGTAAGTTATTTTTGGTATTTAGTTATGGATGTTCTTATTTCGGTTTTAACTATTTGTAGCATTGTGAAGAAATATCAGGAAATTCTTAGACCTGAGGTTGGATTTGCATTTCATTCAAAACGGCACGTTTGTGGGGATGATGGAATTCCGAATTTGAGTTTTTTTTTATGTATTTGGTTAGTGGGATTTAGTTAATTTAGTTACGACAAGTGAAGTTATTTCGGTTTTGAAATTGTTAAAAAATATCAAAATATTCTAAATCAAACAAGAAGTTTTGGTTTGGAACATTTTGTTTTTGTTGTTATTTTCTGGGATTTAGTTAATTTAGTTATGACGAGTACGTTATTTCTGTTTTGAAATTGTTAAAAAGTATCTAAATATTCTAAACCAAACAAGATGCTTTGGTTTGGAACATTTTGTTTTTGTTCTTATCATTTTCTGGGATTTAGTTAATTTAGTTATAACGAGTAAGTTATTTCTGTTTTGAAATTGTTAAAAAGTATCAAAATATTCTAAACCAAACAAGATGCTTTGGTTTGGAACATTTTGTTTTTGTTCTTATCATTTTCTGGGATTTAGTTAAGATGGGTGCAGTTATTTCGGTTTTGAAATAGTTAAAATGTATCAGGATATTCTAAGTTAATTGGTTTGGAACATTTTTATTTTGTTCTTTGCACAAGGGGGGGGGGTTGAGGGGGGGAACCCCCCCTCACATGTTAGATTCTTCATAATATTAGTGCTTATTAAAATGATATATATTGTGTTTACTCTGTTGACACATATCATAAATATTACTAATCTGTTATTTTTTAAAAAACGTAAAAAATTATGATTATTATGCTAATTTTATTTTAATAATACTTTAAATTGTTAATCTGTTGTTTCCTTTTAAAGTTTAGTTTTGTTAATGTTGTGTTTCAAATATGCCACGTGACCGCCGCCATTTTTTTTTTTTTTTTATCTTTCAGAAAACACGCACCGCCGCCATGTTTTTCTGCTTGGCGACTTTTCAAATCATGCGTTTTTCTATTGGTCGCCAAAAAAAACATGGCGGACGGGACCGGCGGCTATAATGCATCTGTTCCTATTTCACATTGGTTCGATTATTTCGGTATTATTGGTCATTCACTATGTTTTTAAAACATTGTCGCAGTGTGACTGCTGATTTCTAGCAGAAGGTAATTCAGAAGGTCGACGAGAAAGCAGTCAGTGACTACTTAAGATTTGGGTTCCCCTTGGCTAATTTGGTGAAAATATTGGCGATATTTACTCGCCAAGTTGGCGGGGGAACCCAGTTCTTTAGTCTAGCCAAGTAGTCAGAAATTGGCGAAAGCAAAAGGAAACATTAAAAATATGCGAAGAAGTAATCCCATCGTCGTGGAAAAATACAATGGCCTGCATTAGAAGACGATTGACCTAGTCGGGTTCTCGAACAGAGAAATGGAGGCCGTTAAAATTCGTCTCCGAGGCTATGTCAGGAGAAATTATTTCATATTTTAAAGGTGAATTAACTGAGTCCAATGCATACTTTTCGGCACTCTACTGTACTTAGGTTTTTATTTTTAAAATGATTTGATATTGTCTTACTAAAATAAATATTTTGCTCATATAGTCGGCGGATTATCTAATGGGGGGGGGGTCTACTTAAGAATTGGGTTCTCCTTGGCAAATTTGGCGAAAATATTGGCGATATTTACTAAAACACAAAGGTAAACTATCCAAACATTGTATTTCTTGCTTTTTCTGCAGACTTTAATGAATGCACAGTGCGCCATCGTAATAGAATTGGAACAGATGCATTATAGACGCTGATACCGTTCGCAATGTTTTTTTTGGCGACCAACAGAAAAACGCGTGTTTTGAAAAATCGCCAAGTAGAAAAACATGGCTGCAAGGTTTCAAACCAAAGCATCTTTTTTTGATTTAGAATATCCTGATACTTTTTAACAATTTCAAAAATAGTAAGAGCCGAAAAAACTACACCCACCATAACTAAATTACTAAATCCCAGAAAATGATAAGAACAAAAAAAAATTACAATCTAACCTAGGCGACTGTAAACCAAAAGAACACCTGAGATGCAAATTTCACGAATAGTGGCGGGTTCTGACACCAGAAATCACTTGCACCAATGGGGTGCAAGAACACATTAGAGCTATCATACCTCATCACCAAAGTCAAGGCAAACAAAAATAACCCATTCATCGCCCCATAAAATCGCCAAATTTGGCGAAAAAAATCACGGCGTCTATAATGCATCTGTACTATAGAATTATGTACTCTTACTTTATTAAAGAAAACAACTTGAAAACTTGACATTTATATTTATGGGCAATTAATCCCTTAACAGATTACAAACGCAACAGCTCCACATTATTAGAAATCAACCATAGTAAACCATTAATGGTTTGTTATATCTAATTTTTAAGCATTGCGCACTTTTATTATATAAGAAAAGAGTTACATGAAAGAGTTGGATGCAAATATTATATAAATTACTATATAGATTGTTTGGACACGTTGAGATCAGCAGAAAATGTTAGGCGACCATACTTAATCACTATCGCCAAGTTGGCGGGGGAACCCAGTTTTTAAGTCAACCCATCTTGTGGTT
>JAGEOH010001743.1:0-13386 GCA_032207245.1 Pardosa pseudoannulata | reverse complement strand
GCAAGATCAGAAACATTGGCCAGTTAGTGAAGCTATGGTCGATAAAGAAATTATAAATTCGGAGAAGAAAAAGACTATAATTACTTTGACAGTTACAAAGAACGACGAATTTGATTACTTGACTAATGTTTCATCTTTCGAGAAGATCGTGAGAATTACTGCCTGGATACTTAGATTTGTCAGAAAATGTAAAAGGTTGAATTTGTACACCTCGCAAAGTTTGGAAAGCGAAGAACTGACAGAAGCTGAAACCATCATTTGGAAAATTGTACAAAAGACCTCATTTGGAACAAGTAGTGAAGAGAAATTTCGAAACCTTCGACCATTCGTTGATCCAAAAGGTCTCATTAGAATAAAGACACAACTTTTAATGAGAAAAGATTTTGAAAATTTCAAATATCCTATCCTTTTGCCTCCTGATCACGTTGTAGTTCATAAGATGATTATGTATAGACATAAAACTTTATCTCATTGTGGAATTCAGACTTTAATGTCAAGTTTGAGAGAACATTATTGGTTGATTAGAAGTCGTAAAACAATTCGTAGTATTATAAAATCTTGTATCACCTGTAAAAGATTTGAGACTAAACATCCCGAGATACAAGCTGCACCTCTGCCGGAAGACCGTTTAAGGGACTCGGCTACTTTTGAAACTACCGGTATTGATCTCGCAGGTCCTTTGGTTTTAAAGGACGGATCCAAAACTTGGATTGTGTTATTCACATGTGCAGTTTACCGCACAGTACATCTTGAATTAGTAACATCACTTACGACTGACAAATTCCTTCTCTCTTTACGTCGATTTATCGCAAGAAGAGGAAGACCTTCAACCATCTATACTGATAATGGTTCTAATTTCCAAGGATCCAACCAAGCTCTAAGGAGAGTCGATTGGCAGAGAATCGAAAGTGACACATCTGTGTCAAGAATACGATGGAAGTTCATCCCTCCCAGCTCACCATGTTGGGGTGGATTCTGGGAACGACTAATTGGGCTAATGAAAACTATCTTAAGAAAAGTCCTTGGCAAGGCTTGCTTAAAGTATGAGGAGCTTTCAACCGTCCTTTGCGATTGTGAGGATGTCATTAATTCCAGACCAATAACTTATGTCTCCGAAGACCTGGAACTTCAACCGCTGACTCCAGCGATGTTTCTGAGAGATCCTAAAGAAAGTGGAGTTCCAGATATGGATCAAATCGAATCCTCAAGTTTGCGAAAAAGATACCTTTATCGACTGAAACTTCGTGAGGATCTTAGAAAACGGTTTCGGTCTGAGTATCTTGGACAGCTCAGAAGTTATGCGAAAAAATCACGAAACAGCTACCTCTTTTCCATAGGAGATATAGTTCTATTAGAAAACACTGCCAAAAGAATCAGTTGGCCTCTTGGAAAAGTGGTTGAATTAATCAAAGGAAAAGACGGAATGGTGCGTCTTGTCAAAGTTCGTACCAAGCAAGGAGATTTACTTCGACCTATTCAGCGACTTTATCCTCTTGAAGTAAGTTCTCCCATCGACAGAGGTTTTCGCCAGCGAATTGGAAATCCCAACATTTGTGATGAAGGAGAGGACCTTAATCTGAGGAACTCATCGCCTATGCCCGTCTCCCAGGAAGCAACATCGTCAGTACCTGCCTCTCCGGTTCAACCTCAGCGAATCAACCGCTATGGCCGAACTCTACGTACTCCTCATCGTTTGGATCTCTAGAACATTTCTTCTTTGAGAATTGAGTTCCAATGTGGTGAAACTCAAGGTGGGGAGTATGTCACGAAAAGCACTTTCACTTCTACTGAGACTACTCAACTCTATAGAACATAGAGACTTGAAAAGTAAACTGTTCTATGAAAAGACTTGAACGATGAGTGGTGTGACAGCAACATCGCTCATGTTAATACTAAAATTTCTGTATATATTCCTGTAAATAATTTTGAATAATTAAATGTGTTTAGGTAGACTAGATTGGCTCTCTTCAATGCAGGTGATTAACACTATTGTCGACATAACTTCGATGTGACTTCATTTCGGCGCGAAAAAGATAGCGATAATAAGAGAGGTGAGTTATGCATGTTATGTCTCATTCTCTTTTTGTTTCCGATTGCTACACGTAGTAACGCATGCACTGTGGGAATACAAGCTAGCAAATCAACATATTTGAATATATTATAAATATAGGTAGACATAGGTGAAAATAGAAACATCTGACAGTCTTAGAAGTCAGTTTACACCTAATACTGATATCGTTGATAATGATACTTACGCTCGGGTCATTCCGAGTGTCGAACAGTTTCTTAACTCTTCTACGGTTAACAATATTACACCCACTTACCCCTCTGAAGTAATTGTTTACCTGAAGAAGCTCAAAAAGAATAAAGCTCCTGGTGTCGATAATATTAAAGCTAATATGCTTATTCATCTTCCAGCCAATTTTATTATCTCCCTTACCTTCATCATTAATTGTTTACTCAACTTAAACTATTTTCCTAGAGTCTGGAAGAAAGCGGTTGTGGTATCCCTGCCGAAGCCGGGACTCGACCACACCGTCCCCTCTAATTTTCGCCCAATTAGTCTCTTGTCTGTGCTTTCCAAGGTCTACGAATACATTCTTGCTCGTCGCATGGATGTATTCTGCGACGATAATAACATCATTCGCCCTGAACAATTTGGTTTCAGAGCGAAGCACTCCACCCAACATCAGTTGTGGAGGGTCGCAGAGCATATCCATGCCGCCAATGCAAAAAAGCAAGTCACCGCTGCTGTGTTCGTGGACATTGCGAAGGCGTTTGACAAGATCTGGTTGGAAGGGCTTATTTACAAGCTCATTATTCTAAATTTTCCTACCCAGCTCATTAAAATATTTAACTGTTATCTTCAAAATCGTGAGTTCGTTGTCAGAGTTAACAACACTCTCTCGACACCTCGACCTATTCTTTCTGGGGTTCCCCAAGGTAGTTTACTTGGCCCGAAACTGTTCAATATTTATATTAATGACATGCCATCTGATCCGTCTATTGAGCTTTGCCTCTACGCAGATGACACAGCCATTCTCGCCCGTAACATACAAATACGTCGTGCCTTCGCTGCAATTCGAAATTACCTGAAAATTTATGAAATTTGGCTTGTTTCTTGGCGCATTAAGGTAAATCCAGCTAAATGTGCTGCCCTTATTTTCACCAATAGAAACGTTTCCCATTTCACCGCTAAATATAACTTACAGCTATTCAACGAAAACATTCCCTGGGAAAATTCGTATAAGTACCTAGGTGTTACCCTAGATTCCAAATTAACTTGGAGGCTCCACGTTGACAATATTGTCAATAAAGTGAAGGCTGCAATTGGTAATCTTCGCCCTTATCTCAACTCTCGAAGTCGCCTGAGCACGAAAACGAAGTTATTATTATATAAAAGTTACATCAGACCCATCATGACCTATGGTTGTCCTGTATGGGGAACTGCTTCCTTAAAAATTCTTAAGAATCTTCAAGTTGTGCAAAATCGTGCCCTAAAATTATGTATTTCTGCTCCTTGGTACGCGCGGAATGATACGATTCATCGCGATCTTAAAATTCGGCCTGTTCTTCCGGAGTTTAAACGTTTAGCTTTTAGGTTTCATCGTAGCATTGAATTTATTCCGAATCCTGTGCTTCATAACATTCCAGCTTACGATCCGGCTCTTCCTAGCTCTGCTAAGAGGCCGCGATCTCTTATTTATCGTAATGATATGTCTTTACCCCCTTCCAAAAGGAAGAGAGGTAATTGAAGCACAGTTTTCAGGGTCTTCTTTTAAATTTGCTTTTTATTTGCACTGATTTTTATTCAAATCTTACCAGGTGGTTATAACCCATCTGGTAGCTTGCCGGCCTCGTTTCGCTTTTAGCTCGAGGTCTCGCGTTCTGTCCCCGCTGACGGAAAATTTTTTCCAAATTCTAAATTTATTATTTTTCTTGTTATTTCTTAATTTATTCATGCTCCCAATAATTTTTGGGGATCGCATCATTCTGCTATCTTGCCTCACAATTTTATTTTGATTTAATTGTGTTTTGTCCTGTGCTGTCTTGAAAAAAATATAAAAAACCAAAAAATTGTTTTTAAGTCATTAAAAACTACAAAAAAATGTAAAAATTTTATAAAACCAAATATAAAATATCTTTTTGTAATTTTATGTTGTATTTTTAGTACCAGGAGTATTTTTTGTTATTGTTTTCATTTATTATTACTTATTTTTCAATTGTAAACCTAACTGTGCTTTTTAACTCGCATCGCGACTCATAGATGGCGATACTGAGTTTCATTCCCATTTTTACCTTTCTGTGCTCTGGCTGAGTGAAATTTATATTACTTGCTGTGTTTTTCGCTGTTTTGTCATTGTTCAAGGTACAGAATGATTATTTTTAATCATTCAGCGTGTTGTTTTTCACATATACATTTGTATGTGAACGATTTTTGCTCCTTACAGCATTTTTCTTTCGTCATTTCGGAAGCCGCTGTAAGCGTATTAAAATTCTGTTTGACTTTTCTGTTTTTCTATATGCACCAAAATTATGTTTTTGATCTGTTATCGTTCGGAGGTTGAAGTGATGATCTTCATCATCGCTAGGTATTCCGTAAAAACCAAATACCTTGACCTTGACCTTGACTTCAGGCACCGAGGAGTCAGGCCGCACTTCAAAGAAGAGTGCCCGAACTCCTGGCAGCGATAACACTGCGCAACGCCTTTGTAGCGGTAATCCTCAAATTTTACAGATAGGTAGCAAAGATTTTTAATTTCGTGGATTTTTTCGATGGCAGAATTTTTTCTTAATGTTACTAAACATAGGGGGATGGGGGCCTTAGTTCGCCTATTCTTCATATGGGCGATTCTAAGGGGTTCTAAGCCATATTTAGTTAATTCCTGAGCGATATCCTCTCTGGACCTCTCTGGAAGGATTGGCAACAGTACTTCCTGGGCCTAGCCCTCTAGTACTGGTTTTGCTAATATTGGCAGTGCATGAACCTAAGAGTATTAGTTGGCATTAACATTAGTAGGGAAGACTAAGATGGGGAGAAAATATACGCGAGAGCCTGAGCGATGTCCTCTACCTTAATAAATAGAGGCAATCCTCTCAGTACAAATTTTATTGGTTTTTCTTCCTTTAAATCTAAAGATCTAACGGGAATTTTGCTTTCTATTAAAAATGCTTGAATTGATCTAAATGAGTCAGCACAATCAGTACTGACCTTAATTTGGTTTCTTACGAACTTGGTGGTTATATTCTCAGATAACGTGTGGACATGTGCCAACAGCTGGGGACAGTTATCATTGATCTCAAAATACAGATTGTATGGCTTTTTTAGCCGTACTTCATCATTAATGTTTGCATTTGGGGTGGCAATAATATCGGGTTCAGTGGCGACTTCTTCCATGTCGACAGAGTCACTGGCTAGGGCCTCGAATTTATTTTTAAGAGGTATATCTGAATCATTTAAACGTTTCCTCTTAGGATTTACTATGATACTCAACACTCTTAATTTATTATGGTTATCCTTAATTATTTTAAATCCGTGAACATTTATGCATTCAATAATTTTAGCTTCGCATTTTTCAAAAAATAAGGGGAAAAGAGCAGTCTTAATGAATTGCTCTAATTTGGAATTACCAGATGCTAACAGTCCCTGAATAGAATCCAAAAAAGTTCTCACCAGGTTGCCGTCTTCAGTTGCAGGGTCGTCCGACGTCTTGTCTTTCAAAACTACTTCGGCGAAGCTGATGAAGTCTTGAATCAGTTCGTAGAAATACCAGTAGGGTCCATAATGTCTTTGCAGGTCAATCCGTAGTTGGTAAAAAATCGATATAACTGGTGAAGAAGAGCATTCCATACAGTGTTGCCAACCATACGATAATTATCGTATATGTACGATAACTTAGGACGCTGTACGATGAAAAATAATCTCAAAATTATGTGACATAATTCTGAAAAACTGTACGATAATTTCCTGATTTGTATGATAAAACAACATTAGACTAATGGAGAATTAAAAGAACGGGTAATTTAACTTAACTCTATAAATATCAACAACAAAAAAAATAGAGAATGTCTAATTAATTTTTTTTTTTCACTTTTTCCCATTAAATATATATTGTTGTAGATTTTAGAGCAGCTTAAGGAGCGTGTTTTGAGGTGCTTCTTCATTAAATGAAAGTAAATAATCCTGACACAGAGGTTGAGAAATCCCATATGTACTGTGTAATAAAAGAAAGGAAAGTGTCAATTATAAAAAAATGTATATTTGCGAAATTGAATGTGATCTAGGTACTAATGTTTGATATTTTTTTAAACGAATATAAAATAAAGAATTTTAAAAATTGTTATGTCCAGTGTTTTTATATGTTAGTTATTTCAAATTATTTAAATCGGTCTAAAACACAAAATTGTTAAATGCAAAGTTACTGAATATTCACAATTATACAGGAGATATTTCTGTAATGATTACATAATTATGGGTAATTAGAAGTAATTTTGCATTTTACTTGTTCTATTGCAGCTTTCACTAAAATATGGTATTTTTAGTAATTAAACCAATTATTAAATAATAATCGGTTTTATTACTGAATATTTCATATTTTAAAGAAAACCACAGTAAATAATGAATTATAACATTAAAAAGTATATATATATATATATATATATATATATATATATATATATATATATATATATATATATATATATATATATATATATATATATATATACACACACACATCAGTAAAGAAAAATCACATGTCTTGTGTTTCATTTAAAGTAAAATATGGGATAAGAAAATATTTAATGAATCATTAAAATATTTACATATTTTTTGCCCCCTCCAAAAAAAAGTAGGGGGGGGAGATATGTATAACGAGAAAAATATATCGTATAAAGCGCCATCTATTAACACTATTTTTAACTATTACAAAAATGTACGATAATTTATAAGCCAATGCCATAATTTTAGGACCTAGAATCCATAATTTTGCCTTTGAAGGTTGGCAACACTGATTCCATATCTGGAACAGTGGCCGAAGCCATAGCTAAGCGAAAAAACACTGTTATACCAGCGAGTCACACTGGGACAAGACAAAAAATCCCTCCCAGGTCACGCACGTGAGATAGCAGTCAGGAGAATTACGTCTGCTCACCACCGAGGCAGAGGGCAGACTGACAATGAGTAAATTTACATGAAAACCTTATTAATAAAAGGTAAGTAAGTTATATTTATTAAAAAACCGTAAAATAATTCTGGTGACTCTACAAAATTGAAATAGGCATTTAATATTATTTACATCTGCTGCAAAGTGTCATTTCTGTCAGTATTTGAAATATATATAATTTTATTTATTTTGAAGTTGCTTACTTACTTGCTTTATCACTAAAGATTATCACTGATTTTATCACCGAAGCTATGAAATATTCAGTAAGAAACTCACTACGTCATAGTTTCCACAATGTGCTGCCTACACTGACGAATGGAAAGCGTTTCTGATGCTACGCTCCATTTCGAAAAAATTTTACATACGCACTTTCTAACGTAATGGCATGAGATAAACTTTGAGAGAATGCCTTATTTTCCAAAGATGGTTGAAGTTGAGTTGGCAAAATTTCCTAAAAATATCTCGAAACTTTAAGTGTATTGCCACTGTAACATCGTAGAGAATTTGCTGTTCTATCACGTGATATTGTTTAAAGAATTCTTAAAATGTGAAGAGGCCAAAAGAAATTTTCCATAAGCTAACACAGAGCAAGAAGAAATCAATAAGGCAAAAATATCCACCGTAGTGCTTCAACTAAACGAAACTATAAAATAAGGCTCCAAATTGTTGGATGAAAATTGTTGAAGTTCAGCGGCAACCCCGTGAAGCGGCATTTATCGCCAAATCTGTAAACTCTCTAATCCTTCTCTCTCTATTTTTTCAGATGTAGTTTTGTTCCGTCCCATTCTGGTAGCTGTTTTTATGTGATGTAAGTTTGTAACTTTTTCGTTTCGTAATTAAATGTTTTTATATATCAAAATTTAAATAGTTTCATGGATCACATGCTTATTAGCTTACAACAAGTTCCTGGAGTTTCTCAAAGAGATCGAAACCGGAATCTACAATAAAAGGTAAGTGAACAATTTTCCCTACCTTAATTTTCTGCCTACCGAAGGTATACAAAAACTAACACAAATAACTCTATGTTTCAAGTTTAATTCTTCACTTAGATTGCTTATTTCAGTTACAAACTAAGAACATTCCTTTAAGTGCCATAATTAAATACGCAGTTAGTTGACTAAATATCTTTTTATTAATATTCTTCCTTTCAACCTCTTACATTTCCTTCCAATTTAGGAATAAAATTAATTTATCGCTTTTGTTTACCTAATCTAAATTTATACGAAACTATTTTTTTTTTATTATCATCCTTTTACGAAGTCATTTCGATGGGTTTTATACAGGATGGAAATACGGTATTGGCTTGAAGGCTATGGGAATTGATTGCAATAGCATAATCAGGCAGGTACATAGTTCTTTCTAGTTCTTTCTCGTTAACAGTATAAAACCCATTCATTATACCCAAATTATGAGCCAAAAATTACTGATGATTGATTATTCATGATATAGAATATAAAATTAACATAAAATATAAACATAAATATCTGAATTAACTAAATACATACCTTGTTTAAAACTATAAATAAATAAACTTCGTAGAATCATAACCTTATCTTCATTTTGTGTTTATCTTTTGATTTAATGCTGTCAAAATATTAGTTCTATGTTCTTCATAATTGAATGAATCTTACTGTGAGTCATTTTTTAATCTAGAATACTCACGTTTTTCTTGTGATATTCAATAACATATTCTTACCTTTAAACTTCAATATTTCTCTTTTTAATTTCGAAATTTGCATTTACCGTCAACCAGAGTTATCAGTCTCACTTTCAACAGGGTCTGTAGTAATCGAGTTTTGAATACGAGTGAATTACTGATATATATATATATGCTCCCGTGATAAGGTATTACTGTTATATATATAATAAAGGAGCCAGAGTTAAGATTTTACTCATTGAAAAACGGAAAAGATTTCGCAATAATTTGATGTATTCTGGTTAATTTTTTATATATATTACATGTACATAATATTCTAATTTATAATTCTTATTCTTATTGATATTTTTGAAACTACCAAGTCACGAGTGGGGCTTGGTGTCATAAAGTCCCTCCCTTTAAGGGTATATTCTCATTTGTATCGTAATATTAAAGTAATATAATTTATCCGAAATATAATCTTTTTCTATTGCATGCATGCTTAAAATTTAAATTTTAAATAAAATTTTCAATTAAAAAACTTGTGAGTTGTAAATAATTTTTTGTCTAAATGTATATATTTACTGTATAAAAGTATAAATATTTAGGGGAAATGTGGGAGGAGCGACCACGCCCTGTAATATAATTAAAGAAATAAAATTATTTGGAACTTTATAGGAACTAAAAGATAGTAAATGTAGTGGAAGTGTGCATGAAATGTTTTAAATATTCATAAAGTGCAAAAATGTTTTTAACATACATGCACCATTTTTATTAGTAAAAATACTTTGTGTGTTGAAGAAATAATTATATTTATAATAGTTTCATGATCAAAAATACCTTTCAACCTGTATTTTAATTATATTTCACAATTCAATAAGATTTTTGAATTTTTGCCAGTTTTGAACCAGTGTATATCTGCAATTAGAAATATAGCAATGATATTATTGTTGTTATATCTTCCAACCAAGTAATCTAATAATTTTCTCTCAACAGATGGCTCTGTACGCTCGCTTTAGAAGTTGGAAGAATTGTACCTGTAATTGTTCTGTTGTCAGTTCTTTGTTAAGTTGTTAAACTCTTACGTTGAATAAAAAATTTGAAAAACCAAAAACGTGGACAGCACTTGATTACTCACAACTAATAGCCTAATACCCCGATTTATAATAATTGTTTAGTGCTGTATTGAAAATTAAATTAAGAGTTATTTTTCCTCCAAAGTTTTTAGTTTTGCAAATTTGAAATGAGTGAGTGATTATATTGATTCTTTGGTACTACTGAAGAATCGGGTCCCCCTCCTCTATTTGGCGATTTTTAACTCGCGCCAAGAGCGCCAAGCGCGAAACCTTTTCCGTGGCAACCTCAAGCCTAACCTGATGAGCGGGAGTGGATTTTCGCCGGGATTGACTAACTAACGGATACTAACGGAAAGCTCGGGAAATAAGAATATAACTGAAAACTCGTGAAATAAAAATATAACAATAGTTCAATTAATCTTAACAAATGGCTTAAATTCTGTTTTAAAATTTGCAAAATATATTAAAATACTAATTTTGAAAAATTTGTCGGATCAAATTTTGGTAGATAAAATTTTTTATTATCAATTTTTTTATTTATATTAATGAAAAAAAATGTTTTTAATTAAATTTAATGCTACTTTTACTGAAACTACTGTTATTAAAAATAATTTAATAAACATATACTAACAACATATAGGAAACTAAAACATTATATAGAAAGTAAAATATCCCTTTAAAATCAAATAACTAAAACACTTACTTCATTCTTTGGATGCACTCTCTTCATCGGCAGTATGTGGCGCATATAGGGTCTTTACGCAGGATAGGAAGGCTCGAAAAAGACCTTCAGTATGGTCTTTATACCTGCGGCGCCACATAAATTCAGCAAAATACGAATCAAATAAGATGTTAGTTTGCCGATGGCCCTGCTTCCTGAACTCTTTCTTAATGAGTCCCCACATTCCCTCTATGGTGTTTGTGTGGGCACCTGTATCCGGATCCTTAAATGTCACTGAATGATTGACCCTCAGATGCACGAAACCGTGATCTGAGAGACAATCATACGATTTCCAGCAATCGGACATGATCGTTGATCCGGGCAAGATATTTCTCTGAATAGCATCCAATAGTGTCTCCTTCGTGCGATCCTCCACCACCTCAAAAAAACATTTATTCGAACCCCTTTCTACCCCGCCAAAAACCCATTTTCCCTTCACCCTCTTCCCTTTATTATATTTTCTTTTGCCAAATTTACTCTCGTCTACAACCACTCCCGGTCCACCAATCTTTTGGTTTGCATTGACACAGGCATCAATGCAAACCTCTCGACAAAAGTTACGCCAATCAACTATTGAATGCTCACTAATGTCGAGCTCTTGAAGAATAAGACTGGTGGACGCCTCATACACCCAGAGGTAAGTAAATTTAAGTATGTCTATAATACTTAATTTACTTTCCTCAAACCATGTACCTTTCCTTACACTCCTTTTGAAATGATGGGGGTTCGCTCCTTTCACCCTACACACCCACTGATATCCATCGGGTCGATCTTTACGTTCGACCAAATGCATATCCTTCTTACACTTGGGGCATTCGTATTTATTTGCGATAAGCCCCTCATTCATACACCATTCTATCACAGCTTTCATTCCGGAGAGCTTCAAACTATGGAAAAACTCAGAGTTAATCTTACCACCAGTAGCCATCACTCATAGGGAATAGAACAAAATCAGAAGATGAATCAATCCACGTGTGCATCCAACGACATCCAACAGTAAAATGGTTGAAAACGATTTTAACTTGTTTAAAATTTTGAATTCAAATTATTTGTAAGCCAATGAAAAAGAGGCGCATTTCAAATTAACCAATTTATCAGCCAATCAGAAAGAGGCGCAATTCATACGTAGCGTGACGACAGCACGTGATTAAAACGCGGCGAGGAGAGGAGAAAGTAGATGGGGTTACCAAACTTGGCGCGTTATCGCCTATTTGGCAGGGGGGACCCACTCGTTCAATCAAGCCGATTCTTTGATTAATATTATGAACTGAGATTTTTTTTGCGCTTAAACGTACTATTAGGAATTAAAATTAATATAATTGCTTATAGGGTATCCATGGCACCTGAGTGACCTGGCAATGTAGTCTGCGTAAGCCAGAAATCTAGACCAGAATTTCTTAAATTATTAAATTTTTTAACTATAGAAACTTTTATTTTTTTTATATAGTGCCCTTGACGCTGTTAATTTGTCAAAGACTCTTCCTTCCTTCCTCAGTGGCATGACAGCCCAGGATGGGCCTTAGCCTTCTCCAGAATTCCATACCAGGCAGTCCTATCTTTGGCTCTGGATTTCCAATTTGAAATTTTCTAGGATCTTATGTCTTTCTCAATGCTGTCTAACCATCTAAGTTTTGGTCGTCCTCTCATTCGGGTTCCTATTGGTTTGGCCGTAAAAACTTTTTTTTTTTTTTGTGAATCTATTGTCATTAAGTCGAACTAGGTGTCCGGTCAATTTTAATCTTTGTAAGCTAATAAAGTTAATTATATCTGGGTTTTTATATGTTTTGTATAATTCAATATTTGTTCTTCTTCTCCATATGGCATTTGCATTAATTCCCCCCAAAATACTTCTCAATATTTTTCTCTCAAAAACTGCTAAGGTTTCCTTGTCTCTTTCTGTCAATGCCCAGGTTTCAGCTGAGTAAGTCAAAACAGGTCTTATTAGGCATTTATACAATATTATTTTAGTCAATCTTTTAATGTACTTAGACTTTATTTCTTTAATCCAAAAAAACATCGATTAGCAGCAGTAATTCTGCTATGAATTTCAACAGATATATTATTTTGTGTACTAATTTCTGAACCTAAGTATATAAACTGCTTTACAGTCTCAAATCTATAACTGCCTATTTCTAAGAAGGAGTGATTATATTCTGATTTTAAACAAGGCATATATTTGGTTTTAGTTTCATTAATTCTCAAATTCATCTTTTTGGCCTCAGTTTCCAGAGAAATAAATGCTTGTTTTAGTGCATCTAATGTCTAGGCTATAACATCAATATCATCTGCATATGCAAGCAATTGTACAGATTTGTTGAAAATGGTTCCTCTAGAATTTAAATTTGCATCTCTAACTATTTTCTCCAGTGCAAGGTTAAAAAGAAGACAGGCCAGGGCATTCCCTTGTCTTAGACCATTTATGATAGTAATAGGTTTTGATAAGCTGTTTTGTACCTTAATTCTTACATTGGTCTGTATTAAAGTCAAAACTACCAGATTAACAAGCTTTTCAGGAATGTTAAATTCCTTCTTAGCATTCAGAAGTCTATTCAATGTCACTGGCCAAAAAATATTTATGTTTTACTAACCCTAAACTTTCTACTCTCTAGTTTTGTGTTATGAACAACCCTACTATCTCTTTGCTCTTTTATGTGTTTATTTTTTCGGTCGTTGTCATTTTTGTGCTTACTGATAGAAGCCTCTGGATTAACGGGCTAGGCCCATAGAGTCCAGTTGCATCACCACCTTTGATGCCTTTGAATTCTATTCCGATTTATTGAATCATAT
>JAGEOH010001742.1:0-13432 GCA_032207245.1 Pardosa pseudoannulata | reverse complement strand
TATATAAATTTATACTCACAAATGTGTGTATTATATATATATATATATATATATATATATAGAATTAAACACACACACATATGCAGAGAGAGAGAAATAGGCATACATGTGTGTATTGGTTTGCACATTTATACATCAAATATTATATTTATAAATACTTATATATAGATATCAATTCATATACGTATGAAATTAATTTTGGGAAGAAAGACGCTATTACACCAACATAACTTACAAGAGAGGGATTAGTAAAAAAAACTAGAGTTTACAATGATGTTATCATTTATCCCTTCTTTTTTCTTTCTATCTTTTTATTCTCTGATTTTCGTGCTTAGGATTACCTCCGCCTATCGGTTTACCGTTTCAGACGACCTCATTGCTTCATGATCCGCACGATTTGTGTGGAGATCATTAGAAAGCAGTGAATCTTCACTACTTTCGATTTTTTCATGTCTGAAGTGTTATCTAGTGTTGTTTTTGTGTAGAAAACACTTGATTTTTAGACACGTTTTGTTACGTATATAACATTCACAATGACAACTAAACAATATATTCTTTCTTTTCTTCCTGTAACGACCTTATTGTCGTGTAGTCCTCGTTTATATTTGAGTATCAACCTGTGATCAAATGTATAGTGGTGATTTTATTTTGACTGCGTTGTGTAAAGTACTTTTGTACTAAATTTAACCACCGGTTCTGAGAAACTACAGACATAAATATGGAGATAAGCTAAATTAATAGCATCCGAAACTAGCTTAATATAAAAAAAGTAAATTTATTATAATATATATACATCTATGTACATACAAAACTGATGCTAATTTTCATAAATTAAGCTTTGTCAACATCTTCTAAATTAGTTCTGACAATTTTTTAATACTTAAGTAATTTTGTATATAGAGAGAGGACCTAATCCCAATTTCAAAATGTATGTAAAAGGGAGTACCTTTGGGGAGTGAAAGTGGTGTGCCCGGAACACTGCTGGTTGATGGGTATTTATGGATCTTTCGTCCATATGGTCTGGAGTTTCCTCTTGAGAGTTTGGGGTGCGGCCGTGCTATTTGATGTAGGAACACTTCCCGTCGGACTTCTCTCCTAGTCTAGACTATCAAACACCTTTTTTGGGGGGGACTTCCGAACATCTTCTTTTTTTAGATTTTTTAGATTTATTTATTTCAACCTTGTCTCCTCTTCCTTCTTATCGTCCAATCGGGATAGTTGTAAGAATCTCATTGGTCTGCTTAAACCCCGCCTTGTGACCGCCAACGTGAAAAACCTTATCCCTTCTAATTGGGCACTGTCCTTTATGGACTCATAAATACTCCACAAAGGTACATTCTTATTTAATGTCAAGTACGGAGACGGGATTCTAATCTGGGACTGGGATTAGAACCCCGTCAGAGACCACCGTACAAGACAGCAATATCCGTAAAATATAAATTTATGGTCTCTGTCGTTTTACAAAGATGTGATGAGGTCAGATTTACTTCTTGTATGAATGAATCAATTATATTACTGATCTAAATCGCCTCATCACACTTATTACATGTGAACTTATATGCTCTGAGAACTGCAATTCTTGATTTAGTTTAAGATTAATTTTTCAGGTGAAGATTGCTTGGACTTTTTGTGTCACGGCGAAAAATTTTCTGCTCATTTATTTTGATTCAGGTTGAGTAATATATGGTTTTTGATCCGGTGAAAAATTTTCGCTATCACACGTGAAATACGAGCCTTCTTCATAGAGAAAATGTATTTCAAACTACAGGTGCCACCATATTAGCTAATTGAACTACAGGTGCCACCAGTCGATATATGTCACAGGCGACACACACGTCAAAATGACGTGAAAGTCTTCATTATGACGCTTCAGAGAATGGAATTTATGGTTCCAAATTCCTATCTTATCGACTTCTGAGAAGACGATGGAAATGGACTGGAATATCCTTCGTTCAAAACACGATATACTCAGATATTTTTTTAATTGGTTTTATTGGTCCTTTATGCAATATGAAATTAATTTATATTTAATCTTAAAAACATTTGTGATTCAGTATTCATCAATAAATTAAAAATGAAAGAGAATTTTATAAACTTAATATAAATTTAGAAGAAAAAGATTTAATATAGTTTATTTCATTTAAACGGATTTTTTGAAAGCAGCTATAGAAAATTTATTATATTCTGAAAAAAATTTTAATTGAGGGATATAGTGCATTTATTTGAATAAATCCTACGAATGAATTTTGATAGGAAAAAAAGTTTAGATGTAAGTAATTATATGTGTTAAAATTAAAAACCATAGTTAAAATTGAGAATAAAAAAATACATGTCTAGTAATCCTCATTTTTTTATAGTTTGTAGAAGAGTAGTTTGTTTCTGTGTTACAACTGGGACGATTAATTTGAAGTTAACTATTAATGAATGCTAATGATTAGCTCAAAAATACAATCCGGAGCAAGAAACTTTATATTTACTTAACTATGCAGACGTATAATAAATGTCAATGGGCATTTAAAAAACATCTTAATTTTGGTGACTGAAAAAAACTGAAGGTTTCATCAAGATTTGAACCCGAATCATTGGAGTTCAGAGTGCCAAGGTTCTTTTATTATCTTTTGGTTACCTCTAAAAGTACACATAGCACTTAATAATGTCAAGTATTGCATATTTCTGATGTTTTAGATGGTGCCGTTAAAATCCAGCTGTAGAGAAAGGACGATTACGTTAGATAAAAAAGAGAATTTGATAAAGAAAGCAATTAATGGGAAGATAGGTATTTATATGCAGTCGAACCTCGTAAAGACGAAGTCGGAGGACGTACAAATCTTTTCTTATTAACTGATCAGAGAGCAAAATGTATGTAAATAATGCGCCGAGCGGTCCGCGAATATCCTATCTCCTAAGTCGTCGGTCAGTTGGTAATGACCTGCATGGGTCTCGTAAATGGAGCAGGAATCGGAGACGAAAAAAAAATCAGCCGAAGAGAGAAGTGTAAAACTTAACAACGTTGATTTATTCAACAACTAAGCAAAACATTTTAAAAGAAAACTCTCAGTACAATAGTGGAGAGAGGAGCTCATTCGAGAGTCACCTACTCATTGCAAATCCACTCGGGAGTGTCCTTCCCGTCTTTTTTGTTTCAGCAGGAAACCTCGGTTCCAGGGGAGAGCGACACCCCCTCCCCCTTTAACATTCGCCCTTGAAGAAGTCGAGTCACACAAAAGCAATCTCTTCCTTCTGTCGGCGCGGTGACAAACGGCAGATTTGACACTTCTAATAGTCCGTGTGTCAAAAGGACCATTACTGCCGTTTCCCAATTGTTCGGTGTTTTAAAATGTTCGGCGCCTTACAATAGACCAAAGGTTCACTTTAGCCGACACATTTTTCCTTTGATCGCCGACAGAGACGGACGCGATACTTACACGCCCGCCCTAAGTTTGAAATTTGCTGACAAAGGGCTAATTTCAAACCCTTAAGCGTCCGGCTCAGTGATGGGCTACCACCTGTTCCCCTTACCCATTGTTTCCATTGTTTGGGTGCAAGTGCCATTGAAACCTTTAGGTTATGGATCCTTGCTATGCTTAAATCAACACAGCACTTAGTAGGAAAAATAACCTTTTTACACATCGAATGGGTTTACCATCCCTTTTGAACCTAAATCACTGCATATAATCATTATTCAATGAACCCAAAAAAATATATACATGTACAACTTTACGGAGCTGGGAGCCCTTACTTTAAACAGTGTAATCACTTGTTAGAACAATCATGCGATACATAAAAAAACAATTTAAAATTGTTTTAGACACAAAATATATATACTCGAATAACAACAAAAAAAAAAAACTACCAATACTTGTATACTAGACATTAATTAAACTTTACAAAATCATCACATTGATAAAAAGAAATTACTGTCCATCATCTACTAACCGCGACATAGCATCTGCGGCTAAGTGACTTGCCCCTGGCTTGTGAGTTATTGAGATATCCCACCTTTGTAAGGATAGCGCCCACCTCATCAATTTTGGACTCTTCGGAGCCGTCTCGTTGAGGAATTTCAATGGATTGTGATCGGTAATTATCTCCACTCGACCCCCCAGGATCCACTTCTCAAATTTTGATAATGCAAATAAAATCCCCCACGCTTCTTTCTCGATTGTGGCCCAATTTTTTTGTGCGCCATTCAACTTTTGTGACACAAATGCAATGGGTCGAAAATCGCCTTTCGCGTCGCGTTGGGTTAAACATCCCCCTACAGCTATGTCTGACGCATCGGCATGAACTTGAAACGGTATAGACAGGTCGGGTGTTGACAGCTGGGTTGCGCTGCACAATGCTTCTTTTAAATATGAGAATGCTCTTTCTTCGTCTATTCCCCACTTTACTCCATTGGACGCACTTTTCTTTGTGAGTTCTGTGAGCGGGGCTGCTAACATTGCATAATTTTTAATATACGTCCGATAAAACCCCATTAAACCTAATACCGATCTTACTTTTTCTCTTAATCTTAACTTGTTAAAATGAGCCTTACGTACACTTTGTAAGCGAGCTATTATTTCCCCTTGCTCTATCTCTTTTGTTATCCCCCCCGAGAATCGGGTATCTTCGTTCTCCCCCTTTCCCCTGTTAGGGGACAAAAGGAACCCTCTGAGACCCGGAAAGCTTAGTCCGAATTCCCTCCGGCGTTTTCCGCTCTCCTCTTGGCCGCTAACACTGGCCCCTTTGTTCTGATCGTGCGAAAGAAATTGATCTTCACGCGTTTTCTCTCCGCCTTGGCTATCGTTGACCGATTCGTTACTTTGAGCGCGTGCTTTATCCCTTATCCATCCATCAAACCTTGACACCTTTTTACTTACCCGGGCAGCGTGATTACATTTAAAAACAATAGAAGTCCATAATGCTACATTTTTGCATCGTAACGGACTCCCCTTACCTACCACGATCCGTTCAACTTTTATCCTCGAATTTATAATAAAATCAGGTGTTCCTTTAAACGGCATTAAGTTTTTAATAATGGGTTGTGTATAAAGCTGCCCCCCCGCCTTCTTTTCCGTTCCGGTTATTTTTGATACGTACATGGGTCTTTCTGGTGGCCTCCCATGTACAGATTGTATACACAATATACCCGTCGTAACCTCCGTTAATTTCCTACAAATTCCTGGTAACTTCATGAACCACCTTCGCTCACTTCCCTTATCACTGTGGTGACTAATTTCTCCATGAGATCGCTCAACTCGTCTAACGATTAAGTCCCATTTCATATGCTTTAGAAAGTAAAATTTTGGATTTTCTCCCAAATTTTGCTTAAGCACTTTCGATGAATGTAAGATAAAATCCAATCCGTCATCAGTTGTGAAGACTCCCAGAATTCTTCTAAAGAACCCACTTAGATCCACTTCGGTCAAGCTATTCGAATTTGAATTTTCATCAAAAATGAATTTCTCCCATCTTGTGTATTTCTCCACTAACCACAAGACATCTTTGTGACCCTTCGAACTATGTGCGTTCTCTGGTCCCAACAATCTATTTATGTACTGATATGAAAATGTTGACCCATCCATCCGAACTTTTAATTCAGCGAGCGAGTATTGTGCTTTAGGTGCACAATATTTCTCCCCCTCCTTAACTCTGGTTTCCCCGAAACCCAAATCCCTTTGGTCTTCCTGATTTTTCCGGTCCTGACTACGCGGTATAAGACGGCCTAACTCAGAAATCTGCGCCAAATCTGGGCGTTCTTTCTTTTCCGACTTCGGTAGCACTGATTGCGCCGTCTCATCTCCTAGCACCTTATCTGAGTAGAATAGAAATCTTATGCTAGACACAAAATTTTCCTCATCAGTCTCTGCGATCCTCGAACTTTTAGTTCGCCTAATATTACTCTTCCGTTCTCTCACCCCGGCCGAAATACTAACTTCTTTAGTTAACGTTTCTAGAACCTTTGGGAACAATAGCCCTCTCGACGCGGAAAATCCCGTTCCGAGCTCAAACCGAGAACTCCCGTTTCCCGTGTCGCTCTCGAGGCGTTTGCTATTTTCCTTCTCCCCGCCGGTCGAGAACTGGTCCGCTCCGGACTGTTCGCAGCGTTTTTCCCTATTCTGAGAAAAATTGATGAGTTCTCTTTTCTCGCGCGCGCTACCTCCGTCTAAATTCCTGCCTTGGCTGTTCTTTCCCGTCATTACCTGACGACTTCCTGTGTTGTCTTCTTTCAACACATCCCCAACCTCCGGCAATTGATCCTTTATTAATTTATCCTGATCAACCTCACTTTCCTCGGAAAAAAGACTTTTGGTCGGATATATTCTATTACTTTCCTGAAGCCATCTAAGTTCTGCCCGCAATAGCTCTAACTTATGTGCTCGTTCCTTTTCTTTTTCTAAACGTTCCTCTCGCTCTAGTTTTTCTTTCTCTAAACGTTCCTCCCGGATTGATTCTAGCAAACCTCTTGCCGCATCCTCAGCATAATTTTCCCCCTGTACTATAAGATTTATTAGCTGTGTTTTGTTCATTTCCAGAGACATCTCAATCCCAAAATCACAAGCCAGCTGCACCAAATCTGCCTTTCTCACCTTATACAAAAACGACATTTTGACCCTCAAAATATCCGTTAAATAAGCACCAAAGTATAAAACAAAATTCCCTAGAAACAGCTCCCAGCTTATTCCTAGCCTAGCAGCTACACACTAATATCTTTAGTTTACAGTGAATAAAATATATTTTATGCTAACCTGCAGATTAATAGCACTTAAACTTTACAGAAAAAAAAAGAAATAACATAGGGAAAAAAAAATCATAACACATTATATCATAGAGCAATTGATACGATTTAGACAAAACTTAAATAAACCTGACTCCCGCGCGCACCTTTGCACCCAAAACAGCATTTACATGAAACCAGGTAAGGGAAAACAAGTGCCAAAATATCACATCCTACCTTGCCGGACGACATCAGTATCAATGGGCCTTCCAAACTCGCTCTTATGTTGTCAACACTTGCTTCCAATTCGAACACTTGTAGACGTCCCTCTAATTCGGATCAGCGTTCGGGTTCACAGGAACTGTTGCCTTGTAGCCTCCGCTGTACTCAGCATCGCCGTCCTTTCTTAGGTTCGCGCTGATTCGGGCTTGCTTCGGTCTCCTAATTCGGTGTCGCCTCCTCTTGCATCTAGTTGCTGCTCCACATTTCACTCTGTCACCAGTGTAAATAATGCGCCGAGCGGTCCGCGAATATCCTATCTCCTAAGTCGTCGGTCAGTTGGTAATGACCTGCATGGGTCTCGTAAATGGAGCAGGAATCGGAGACGAAAAAAATCAGCCGAAGAGAGAAGTGTAAAACTTAACAACGTTGATTTATTCAACAACTAAGCAAAACATTTTAAAAGAAAACTCTCAGTACAATAGTGGAGAGAGGAGCTCATTCGAGAGTCACCTACTCATTGCAAATCCACTCGGGAGTGTCCTTCCCGTCTTTTTTGTTTTCAGCAGGAAACCTCGGTTCCAGGGGAGAGCGACACCCCCTCCCCCTTTAACATTCGCCCTTGAAGAAGTCGAGTCACACAAAAGCAATCTCTTCCTTCTGTCGGCGCGGTGACAAACGGCAGATTTGACACTTCTAATAGTCCGTGTGTCAAAAGGACCATTACTGCCGTTTCCCAATTGTTCGGTGTTTTAAAATGTTCGGCGCCTTACAATAGACCAAAGGTTCACTTTAGCCGACACATTTTTCCTTTGATTGCCGACAGAGACGGACGCGATACTTACAGTGTATGCAGGATAACTTTAACAATAAATAATGGAAATAAAGTAATGACATGAGATCTGTTGATTAATATTTCGTGAGAATTAATAGAAAACACAAAAAGGTACATTTCTAAGAGCAATGCTTTACCCATTTTCAAAAGAAAGAAGGGTGCCCATCATGGGACCCTTCTTACCATGCCGGGAATCGCACCCTGCTCGCCACAGGTGCCTAGAACCTGCCTGGTATTCCACTCGGACTGTGATTGGCTGGTAAGCACATTGGCAGCGATTTCTAAAATTGGCGAAATATATTGGGGATGCTTTCCGTGAATTTGTATATTATTGATCTGATATACAATTTTTGTTTCAAAGGGAGGGGGGTATATATTTAATTAAAGGCTTACTGATATTTAATTACAGTTAAGTTACAAATTAAATTAATTATAGTTTACTGAAATGGGAAACTTTTACAAGCTTTGATAAATACTTTTTCTGATAAAACACAGAGCTGCAATATTTACAATTAGAACTTTCAATTTCCATTCTTTGTGCGTTCCAAATTCTTCTAAATAAAGGAATAAATAATGGATAAATAAAGAGAAATAAATAGATAAGAAGCCAATCTAAATCAATGTATAAGAAGTTAATCGTGCAAAGCATCGCCAAGATATTTCGCCAAATTCAGAAATCACTGCCAATGTACTTACCAGCCAATCACTGGCCGAGTGGAATAACAAGTTCCAGGCGTCTGTCTAGCCGCCTGGGTGAAAACCAGAAATCTTAATTCCCACATGGGAGTTAACTACAATCAAGAATATGCAGATGTAGTTGAGATTATAGATAAGATTTTTCCATATTATGGTTTTACATTTTTTGCTGAGTTAAGTATAGAAACATTTTTAACTGAAAATAACAAGTTAAAACAGTTGATGGGTCAAATACTACTTCTCTAACGCGTAAAGGGAGGTATTGGAATTTTACGTATGAACTTCTTGTTTCATTTATTTTTTTTTTCATTAGAATCTTCGGTATTGTTTATCAGTAATATAAGTAAACTTTATACTTCTCATTTATTGCATGTCGTCATCATGCAATTTTTCTTGATTTAATTTCAGGGAAGAAATATTCCGTGCAGTTAAAGTTACATTGAATTTTCACAACTAGTTTTATTTGGTTTACATTTGATCTGCTCGAAAAGTACACATGTCATCAGAAATTTATTAAAATTTCAATGCAAAATATTGGTTATTTAAAATGATAGTGTTTTAAAAGGACCTTCATCAAAAATTATCCGCACGTGTTCAACCTTTCATATTTATAGGATTCCTTTTAGACCATAGAATAAAATTTACCTGTTGTTCGCATTAGCAGAAAATATTGAGAGAAAAAAACAAATAATTGTGAAAATATTCGTTTTTTCCTTAAAATTGTAAATTGTTATTACTAAGCTTTTAGCCTTTTAAGTTTCAACTACTCTGAACGTATTTTTTAGACAAAATATCTCTCTTTGTTCATTTTAATAAATTTTTAACAAGATATCAACTTGGTAAACAGGATTATAATTATAAGGGGCAGAGGAAATCAACGAGTACTTGCCCATTCCCCTATAATTTTGGAATTCATTGTACTGCATTTTAACCCTGAAAAAGAAAGATACCTTTTCAAATTTAAATCTCAGTACTTAATCATAATTTAATTTTTGAAATTGTTATCTATTTTATTAATTTCAATATTTTTTAATACCAAATTGTTTTATAGATGAACTGAAACCTATTGCACAAAATTGTTCATAGAAGTGAAACTTTTAAGAAGCTCATGTCCAGTTTTGTATAAACATATAAACGCTCAGTCCAGTTTCAGACCATCTAAGCCCCACCCCTCTCGAACACACACATACACACGCACACGAAAACTAAATCCTGTTCATATGGTTTATTTCTGTAGTAGCTAGTAATGAACCCTAGTTTTTGTTTTTAAACTTATTTTCTTCCAGTTGCAGCTGTAACTCGCACATATCAACTCCCATGTGGTCTAGTGGTTAGGATTCCTGGCTTTCACCCAGGCGGCCCGGGTTCGATTCCCGGCATGGGAAGAAGGTTCCATGGTGTAATGGTTAGCACTCTGGACTTTGAATCCAGCGATCCGAGTTCAAATCTCGGTGGAACCTTGTTTTTTTTTTTTCCTTAAATCTTGGTACCTTAAAAACCTGGTTGGTTTCCTTAAATCATAGTGTACGGTTTCATTACATTCCTCGTTATGAAGAGAAATTAAAGTCCCATTTGTAATTATTATTCTTTAGATTTAATTCAATATTTTGATTTAATTATACTCAGTTATGATAATATTAAACGTCCAGCGTGGGTTCTAGGGTAGCTGAACCCCCCTGGTAAATTAAAAATATAAAATGTTTTGTATCATATAAATAAAAATATTTTCATTATTTTTATTTATATCTACTTTGTTATGAAATGTTTTTATTACTAAGCAAGAGGGAAAAAGGAAGTTATTTTTAAGAGGAAAAAATATTTATTTTTTTAAATGCTTTTACGAAATAAAAAATCACTTAATACCGCAAAACATTTTATTATTGTAGCTACTTCACAGGGCTATTTTTCGAATTTAATTTCCTTGAGTATTTGAGTATATATAAGTAACAAAATTATTTTCCTCTAGTCAAAAAAATTATACAGCCCCTATTGTTTTTACTTGCCCATGCTACTGGGTAAGGAGAAAGCTAAACAGCTAGCAGTAATAAAAATACAGTTGGGCCATATTGAAGAGAATGGCACACGTCTAATTAGAACTTTATTTCAGAGCTGCTAAAACGTACATCTTTAACTAGTCAACGAAGATAAGAGAAAAACTCAAAAATCACTCTGCTCGAACAGAGGTGCACCCTAGAGCGAAGACAGAAAGAATTTTCCCACTTACTCAGTGAATTTAAGTGTCAGATCAGAAAAAACGCGGAGCATTTGTCGGTGACAGCTGAGAAACCTGTTGAATAGACAGAAAATTTACATCTAAAAGCTTTGGGAAAGCTTTGGGAAATAGATCGAAAGAATTTTAATTCGAGAACGCTCCTTTGATTAATACATTGAAAGGCTAGGAAAAAAGATTTTAAGGAATTTGAATGGGAGAGATGAAGTTTTTAAGGAAATATTAAAGTTAAATAATTTTGATATATTAAATATATATATATATATATATGTGTGTGTGTGTGTGTGTGTGTGTGTGTGTGTGTGTGTGTGTGTGTGTAGGGCCGAGTCTGGGCTATATGCCCCCAGAGTGCAAAGTATTATTTCTAAGGATGGGTGCTGATCATTTTCCATATTCAATGAGACTATAAATTAATTACAATAGAAAATCTAAGGTTTCTTTCCTTTTATATGCGTTACTGAATTTATTGTATAACTTTTCACTTGTTTTTTGGTTACTATGCATATTAATGAAAGTTATAAATTTATCCTAACGTTTAATATTTATTATTTTATTCAATCGGTGATAATTAGTATTGTAATAATTCATTAACTCCTTTTTGTTGGTGATTTGTGTCATATCCATTTAGAAGTCATATGACTTCTCACGGAATAATGTCGCCATTTCTTCGAGAGGATGGATTTTCAGTGGGTCATCGTAAGTTAGAATCAGGGAACAAAAATACCCCCAGCGTTGGCTTGTTACCTGCAGAGATGACATTTGAAAAATTGGAAGAAATAGGGACCACGAACCAATTTTACGTGTCCAGTCCCTAATAATTAACACGGGGGATATATAGTCGTCTCGGGATAATTTATAATATGTTATGTATGCAATAATATATGAAATAAGTTAATTTGTACTATGCATAACATGAAATATATATGTGAAATTTTCCTATTTTATGAATTGTGTAAATTATGTACTATTTTGCGGGCTTGTTCCCCGATGGTTGAAGTGGAGGATTGTTATAGATATCCAGTTCACCTTGGATTCTAGCATCCATAATCTCTTCAGAGTGGTCGGATGGGATGTCTGGTGTTACTTCTCCTCATCCCTCTTTATTCTCTTTCAAAGCAGGTGTGAAATGTGACGTGAATACATTAATTTTCTTTAATAATTAAGTTAAGAATACTGAATTTTAAACAGTGTTAAAAAATTGTAACTATCTTATGTAATTAATGTCTGAGAAACTCTTTCTTGCTCATTCTCGAAGGGCTTGTAGCCACTAGGAGCATCTAGATTAATCATAGAGCCAAATAATTTTTAATTCATAGATATTGATAAAGAAGTGATATTCAAACTCTCCTTTATTTTTATTTCAGTGTTAGCAAGCCAACAACATATGCATACTCTCCCATTCGAATTGGAACATCTTCGGTCCTGGCAACACCATCTCCAGTCTCCTCCCCCAGTCTTCCAGGCGATAAACTTCAGTTGAACAGTAACTAGTCGAACCAATAGCCAAGAAACCGTCACCAAACCGATGCTGTGCACATTCAATAATCAGATGTGCATGGAAATTATCACTTGTAAATACATCTGTTGTACATACCGTAAATTTTATTAGGCATTAATAAATTTTATTTTTACACAATCATGTGTCTTATTTCATTGCTCACCTCCTGTATCAGAATCATTTGGGTTTGGGAAACAAACTGATTTTCTATAAGACAGTCTTCCGACCTATTCTCCTCTATGCATCCCCGGTCTGGGGGTCTGAGGCTAACACTCAGATCCAGAGACTTCAAACAATGCAAAACAAAACGTTAAGATCTACACACAGGTATAGCTCTAATGACATAATTCACAAAAACTTCATCCTCAACCCGGTTCGAAAAGAGATTGTTACCACTGCAACTAAATTCTTTACAAACACATATTCCATTAATAACTAAGAAATTTCTAATATTGCTCATTACAATCCTGATGAGCATCGTAGGTGCCCGCGGGCGATTACTGTGCTTCCCTCCGATATTCGTCCTGCTCTCTAGCTAATTTTAAATTAACATTTTTTTTCTTTTTTATGTTAAGTAAGGGTCATTTAATTTATTTTTAATTGCTTTATTGAGTAAATTATTTGTTCTTAAATTTTGATTAGTAATAACCTCAGTTTTTGTTATCCTTAACTCTTGCTAAGTTTCTTTAAAATTATATTTCGATCTCTGAATTCACAATAGTAAACATGTTTTCTACTACCTCTAATGTTCCCTACTGAGGATATAGGGTCTTCGGCACATCCGCACCCCAAAAAATTTGGATGCCAATGTCTTATTTCATTTTTTGTCTGGGACTAAAATCAATAGTATGACTTTATGTAAATATTGGAGCACTATCATAACATAGTTTTTTTGCAGCTTCATTAGAAATGCAAACAGTAGAACTCTGATTAACTGCGTTGTTTAACTAGCCATATCGATCAAGGATCATGCGTTTATTTTCCCGTCTTCTCCTAAAAAAATTTTCTTGTGAAAATACGTCTTTATTTTCAGTACTGTGTATGGTCAAGGTGGGTTAAGTTTGCAAAACCAGAGATCAGTCTACTTTTACTGCTGACAAATAATATATTAACTTCCTACATTAGCAAGAACATACTTATAGGGAATGTCCAGGAGGTCAGGTCTGGACCCTCCTCTAAATATTTTCATGTATGCATCGATAGATTTTTTAAAACTTAATAAAATTTGTTTGCATCATTGGTTTCAACTGCAGG
>JAGEOH010001741.1:0-13514 GCA_032207245.1 Pardosa pseudoannulata | reverse complement strand
AAAAATATTTAGCTGTTAAAATTTGGGATAAAAGAATTTCATTAAATGTAAATAAAGGTACCTGATACTCCATCAAGTTTTTTTTTTTTTTTTTTTTTTTTTTTCCTCAAATAATTTTATTGGTACTCCTTTTGATGGCATTGTTTTTTTCTTTTTAATATAAACAAGCATTTCGCTTTTGAAATGCATTAAATGAAAAATTATTTAGGACATAATTGGGAAGACTTCTGTTACTACTTGGCATTACTTAAATTGTTATCAATAATTATACAATATGATTGCATATATATATAAGAAGGATACTAGTATAGATGCAATATTCAGTCTAAAATTTTGAAAATTGTTGGATTTTTAAAAGTAAAATTTTGATTCTAAATATATTTAAAAATTGGTATTAAAACAAAGTTAATTGATTAATTCTAGCTTAGTAAATGAAGGGTTAATAGGTAAAAAAAATTAAAACTATTGCAATTTGTTAATATATTTTTTCAGAGTATTTTGTCTCATTCAAGCTTATGAAATAACATTTTTTAATCAAATAAAAAAGAAACTACAAAGGTAATCATAAAAAAGTTAATATTGCATTTAAATTTGTATAAAACTTTTTTCATTTCTAATTTAATAAAGCACCAGTTATTTTCACCAATAGATGTAAAATGTCTTTTTCTTTTGGGGAGGGGAAGGAGAACACCTAAGGCAGCATTTTTTCGTTATTTTTCACCTAGGACGCACCGTTTTCAAGATATTTGCAATTTTATTTTTACAATAACTTCCCCGTGTTCTGATAAATTCGCTGGTTAATACCTGCGCTCGGTGCACGTGGAATCTATACGCTTCCGGTAATTCTTAAAATCTTTTCCAATTCCTGTTTTGATAAGGGTCACGGAAAATATATCGAAAACTACTTAGAGTATCTAAGACAGCATTTTTTTCGTTATTTTCCACGTAAGACGCACCGTTTTCGAGATATTTCCAATTTTATATATTCAATAATTTTCCTGTGTTCTGATAAATTCGCTGATAAATACATTTTCTCCGTGAACGAGGAATGTCGATCATTCGGAGGATTTTTAAAATCTTTTGCAATTCCTGTTTTTAAAGAGGGTACAAAAATTATATCGAAAACTACATAGAGTTCCTAAGGTAGCATTTTTTTCGTTATTTTTCAAATAGGACGCTCCGTTTCCGAAATATTTCCAATTTTATATATTCAATAACTTTCCCATGTTCTGATAAATTCGCTGGTCAATACCTGTGCTCGGTCAACACCTCCTAGAGAGAAGGCCTGAGCACAGTTTACCAGAAAATGTGATGACGTAGTGGCATAAGGCTGACAACATTCTGTAACTCTGACTAGAAACTTCCAAGTTATCACTTTTCCAATTATTTCCGTCGCCAAATGCAAAATCAACATATATGTATGGAATGTGCGTATTGGCAACGTTGGCGGAATTCGTTTCCTGAGCGGGGAATATGAGAGTTCCTTTGTGCTTGCTCTGAGTATGCGAATTCAATTCCTGTATATTTCGGTTAATTTTTTTTGTAATAATGCCGTATAAATGTATTGTTCTTATTTGTAAAAGTAATTATGACTCCGAAGGTAACAAAAAATCAGTTTTCTCGTTTCAAAGAAAAGAAATTTTGGGACAAAAGTGGATTATTTCGATTCCTAGAAAAGCCTGACTGGAAACAAGAATTGTCATGTAAGTAAACTCTATTGTTATTTACAATTTTTAAGCATAAGATATAAGATTAAAAAGTAGATTTTTTTTTACAGTTACTCTAGATTATAGACAGTACTTTTGTTTTGACTAACGTATATGAAGAAATTTGATGAATAAATAAGAATATTCTATGTTTTTTAAACATATATATTAAAAATTATTCAACTATTAAAATGTAGTTTGTCATAAATAAATAATACTAGCAAATTTTACAATGCAATATTACAATTTCTTTAGAATTAACTACTTAATTAAAATTATACTAAAAAACATGTTAAATATTGTATTTTTTTCTAAATTGAGTTAAAAGAAACAGTTCAAAATATAATGTAGTATTAACTTTTATATCATTAAAACGTCATTTAGAATTAGATATTTTGATAATAAATTGATTAATGTTTGATATTAGAAAAATATTCCTATCTGTATAGACGGTTGAAATTTTTGTATTTTCATTTGTAAAGCAACTAAAAGAATAAAGTAATTATATATTATATATCATTGAAGCTGACCTTTGGATATAACCCTTTTAATACTTTAAAAAGTATAGTGAATTTCTGTTTAGATAATTATTTTATAATATAAAAAACTGTTTTATTTGTAACATACTAAAATACTGTACCATCTCTTGTTAGGAAAGAGGAAAAAGTATTATCAAAAGCCATTGAAGAGAGCTTAGAATTTGTGGAAAAATCCAAATATATTTTCAATTCTGTGGCAGAACTTTCAATTTGTGTATCCCAAAACGAACTGTATAATCGTTGGATATTTTTGGATATGAAGATTAATATATTCTTTGCACATATAGTTACCAAATCCATAAATAACTTCTTCCGTTTGTATTGATAAAAATTTATCTGTATGAGTGTTTTTTAACAATACAAAGTTCAACAAAAGAGGTCAGTATAACTTTCCCTGTGTTTTTACTGACTTAAAATATATATTTGATGTATTAATTACTTAGGTTAATACTCATAGGTTGTATATTGTAAATGATTTTAATATATCTTGAACAAATTTTCTTAAGTATGTTATGTATATTTTCATTGTGTATGTATCAAGTTATCAAGTGTAAAGATATAAAGTTAAAGTCTAATTTTCTATTAATAGAATTATTACTCTGTTAATCAATAATGAAATTTTCATTCTCGTGTTTAATTTTAACATCAAATTAAAAAAAAAATTCTGATTTTGTTTTGTTTTCGAGAAATAAAATTTCATATAAATGTAAGTTTTTTTTTTACCTTATTTAATACAGTGTTTACTTGGGGTTTTGCTCTTCAAAACTTGGGGGAAATTTTTGTACTTGAAGTTAGATGAATTAGTTTTAAATATATTTCCTGGATTAAATGTAGAAATTTCTTAAAATTTTATGAATGTATTTCTAAGTAGTAGAAGAAGCATAAATAATAAAATTCTAGGATGTTTTATTTTTCTTTTAAAACTATAAACATATTTAAGTAAGTGTTGTTTTTTAAAATAATTTATAACTCCATGTGATATTTCATGCACTATCCATATAATAGATAAAGTATGTTAATATCTTGATTATGGGGATGATAGGTGTTATTGTGAAAATCTGGAAGGATTATAATTTGTGCTTGAGTTTATTCTTTTTTATTAGAGAATTCAAATTTTAGAGTGTATATGTTTTACAAATGTGTGTTATTTTAGGCGTATTTGATAGAATAAACAAAAAGCAATACATTCTGTGTCAGAGAACGGTTAATGTTAATAAAAAAAAACTGAAATTTGCTATAAATAATCGCCAGTAAATAATAAATCAAATTTTTTTGTTGCCGTTAAAACTACAGCTTCAACTGAATGGCTTTGATAGTCAGCCTTATCCCGTGACGTCACAGTGAGTGTGCTCAGGCCTTCTCTCTTTAGGAGGTGTTGGCTGAGCCGGGGCCATCGTGATCACCGGGCCTGCGCGTATGAATTGATGACTCATACAAAGAGGCCGATGAGATTAGACTCCCGTCTACGGTGTTTACTTTGAAATTGACGGTTTTCATATTGGTTTAATTAAAATAATCTTTCTGTTGTGCCCAATTACACATTTTACGATTTATAAAACAATTTTTGTTTACTTACCTAAGAAATTTCAAATAAATAAAAGGAAATATATTCAGTTTGAATTAAGAAATTCATAAAGTACGTAGTTTATGACCTTTCTTTTACTTTTTCAAACTAAATGCTTTTAAATAAATGTTTACAAAAATATGCGCGAAATATTATTTACAAAAGAAGAAAAAGTACATTTATTTATTATATCTAGTTAAATAAAAAAACAGATTTAAAGATAAGAATTGGACAGCAAGAATATTCTTATCAAAACCAAAAGTGTATTTTCATTTTTTTTTCAGTCATAACATTAATGATATAGAACATATTACTCTTATATTACTGCTTACTTTAAAATCACTTATTATTACTTAATACTTTAAATAGATTTAGGGAAAAATTGTTCAGTTATTTAATTTATTCAAAGTTATTTAATTTATTTTTAAAGCTGTGTGCTTTTAAAATTAAACTACATTAGTAAAATACATAATGATAATTTTTGTGTGCTGATAGAAAATTACTACATTGTATTAATTCACACTGCATTAAAAATAACAATTTGATCTTTAAATCATCACTTAGTGATTCTCCTAGGTTATGTAAAATTAGATTTATTATATGAAAATTACTACATAACAACTAAAATAAATTAATTTGACTATTTTATTTTAAATAAAAATATTATTTACAACTTATGAAAAAGTTTTGTAGAAATTGCATTTAGTTAAGGAAAACAAATTGAAATCAAATGTATTGAACAAGTAAATAAAATACACTTTTTAGAATTTTTCATTTCAATACTCATTTATTTGAAAAATAAAATTTGATTAACATTTTTTATCAGTTTCCTTTGCAAAGTAACCATATAAAAATTTCAACTGAAAAGGAATCCATATAGGTTAGATTATAAAAATAGACCTAACCTATTCAAACACCCATTCAGTATGATATGGCCAAGGCCATCGTGATCATATAGAATTATAATTTATAGAATACATTGCTTTTATATTACTGCTTACTTTAAAATCACTTATGATTACTTAATACTTTAATGGATTTAGGAAAAAAATTGTTCAAAGTTATTTAACTTATATTTAAAGTTGTGTGCTTTATAAATCAGGCTATATTAGTAAAATACATAATGATACTTTTTGTGGGCTCATAGAAAATTATATCTTAATATGTTTAGTTTGAATTTAATTTGAATAAGAAAATAAAATATTTAATATATTCTACTGAAGTTAAAAAAAAAGTTTATTATCTTTCATTTTTAAAAATTAAATTTCTTAAAAGTATTTTATCTATATCTATCATGTGTATGAAAGAGTTCACATATGGCAAGAATACATTTATTTATAATACATACAGTAAATTTTAAAAAAAGTAATTATACAAACACTTACTATAAAAAGCTATAACATTTAGAAATTCAAGCTGAAATGACATACCCATACTAAATTATTTAACTCAATAAAATAAATGACTAACTTTTTGTAAACATAGTTGTAATGGTTATGAAGAACACATTAAGCACATACACATACATTTTTTTCTGTGCACATAAAAGTAATCAGTGTTTCAATAACATATATATTTAGGATTATAACACTATTAAAAATACACTGTATAAAAATATATAGTTTCAAACTATGAAATAAATTTATGTCTCAACAAAAATTACATTAGTGTCACTTTTTCCAGAGAAGGATAATATTTCACAGTAACAATAATTACTTACACTTATAACAGACATTCACAGAATAACAACATACCACTCTCATTAAAATATTGTAACCAATGATAAATATTATAAGCTGTGGGTGAGCAGTAAAGGATTATTGATTACAACTGTAAGGTAACCATTGAAATTTTTGGACAAGTAAACTTTCATTATAAAAAATTTTTTGGTATACAATTCATATTTTATTTTTTTATATTATTAATATTGTACAACTTAATTTCTGACGGTAATTATTAAATGTTTTTAGTAAATAAGGAAAATAAAAAAGTATAAAAATTACCCCAAGAATTGGGGTAATTCTTAGAAATTCAAGGTAATTATTAGACACTGAATTTCTGCATTATGTTAATAATAAATAAGATCTTTATAAGGAGTAATAACAATCAGTTATCCGATTGTATGGTGTATTTCAAAAAAGAGTAAAGAATAAGTACTTAAATGAAAGAAAAAATATATGACATGCTTGATATCACTCTTTATTATATTTTATAAAAAGCATAGAAAACATGTCAATAAAAAGGAACATAGTTTAATTATTAATTGAAGATACAATAGAACAGTTTTGATAACAAAGCACACACTGTAAAGTAAATTAACTTTTAAAAAAATATATATAAAAAGAGTAACATCAATTAACTTCCTTCAGTTAATTTCAAAAACAGCCACATGGAACTTCTTAAAGGTTCTATATAAGTCAGTAATTTCATATTTGTATAAAATTTCTTACCTCGATTTGCTTTGGTTGAAGTTGGTATACAGGTTCAAAATACAGGATAAAACTAATATATTTTAGTAACAATGTCGAATATATGTAGGCATACAACGAGCTACAAACCACGTTGGCGCCGGTATGCAACTACGACGTGTATCGGCCTCAATGTATGACTCACATTTCGCGGTGGCAACCTACGCGCAGGCCCGGTGATCACGATGGCCCTGGCTCGGTGCACGTGGAATCTAAACGCTTCGGGCTAATTCTTAAATATTTTCCACTTCCTGTTTTTGATAAGAGGTACGGAAAATATATCGAACATTACGTAGAGTTTCTAAGGCAGCATTTTTTTCGTTATTTTTCACCTAGGAGGATCGTTTTCGAAATATTTGCAATTTTACATATTCAATCACTTTCCGTGTGTTCTCATAAATTCGATGGTTAATACATTCTCTCTCCGTGAACGAGGAAGTTCGATCTTTCGTAGGATTTTTAAAATCTTTTGCAATTCCTGTTTTTAAAGGGGTACAAAAAATAGATCTAAAACTACATAGAGTTTCTAAGGCAGCATTTTTTTCGTTATTTTTCACCTAGGACAAGCCGTTTTCGAGATATTTGCAATTTTATATATTCAACCACTTTCCAGTAGTCTGATAAAATCGCTGGTTTATACCTTCGCTCGGTGCACGTGAATCTAAACGCTACTTCGGCTAATTCTTAAAATCTTTTCAATTTCTGTTTTGATAGAGGGTACATAAATTATATCGAAAACTACACAGAGTTCCTAAGGCAGCATTTTTTTTTTGTTATTTTTCACCTAGGACGCGCCGATTTTGAGATATTTGCAATTTTATATATTCAATAAATTTCCCATGTTCTGATAAATTCGCTGGTTAATACATTCTCTCCGTGATCGAGGAATGTCGATACTTCGGAGGATTTTTAAAATCTTTTCAAATTTCTGTTTGATAGAGGGTACAAAAAATACATCGAAAACTACATAGAGTTCCTAAGGCAGCATATTTTTTGTTATTTTTCACCTAGGACCCTCCGTTTTCGAGATATTTGCAATTTTATATATTCAATCACTTTCCAGTACTCTGATAAAATCGCTGGTTTATACCTGCGTTCGGTGCTCGTGGAATCTATACGCTGCGGGTTATTCTTAAAATCTTTTCAAATTCCTGTTTTGATAAGGGGTACGGAAAATATAACGAAAACTACGTCGAGATTTATTTTTTTTCTCTTATTGTGATTGCATGAGCTTCTAATATTGTTGCATGCACATTGTACTTGGTATTGTTTGAATTTTATCATTCCTGTATTATATTATTCAAATTAATGTAACCTAATTAATTCTCCAAGTATTTCTGTTATTTTTGCTAACATTCACCAATGTTTGCTGATATTTTCATTCCTTGATATCAGTAAGAAAAACTGGAAAAGTGTAATATGTAGGTAACTGTAAATAAACTAAATGGCTGTTTTCGCAGAGTGGCTCACACAGTCTCCTGCTGAGTTCAGCTTTTTGGTATTTTACAAATTTACATATTAGGTGAGTAGTAAAAATTTTAGAAGTTCTACTGTTAGGTATGTTGTTACTTCCGATTATAATTTATGCCATATATTTAATCTGAAAACACAAAAAGATTTTAAAACAATAACTATATATATATATTTAAAAGGCTGATTTTTAAGATCTTCATGTCTCTGCTACCACTTACATCAAATTTGATCTTGCTTGAGGCAGGCTCGAGTCCTTAATGAGCTGTTAAAGTAATAAGTAATAGTAGTAGCAGTCAATTCTACAATGTAATAGACTGTTAGTGGGAACGTTAGCAAATTGCATATATTTAATATGGACAGCAGATATCGAAAAGCAGATTATAGAAAACAATACACAAGTTTTTCAAGAGTGTTTTTTGCTTGTAACATGGTACTGCAGATATATGGTTGTGGTTCCCTATACCAATTGGTATTTTTTTTTTTTTTTTTTGAAGAAAGGCATGGTTAAATAAGGATTTTGCCCGGGGAACCCTGATCTATAATTGATATAATCAGTAAATATATTTTCAAACTAACATTTAAGAATTTTTTTTAAACAGGGTGAAGGCAGCTTGTAATTCAGTTCACTGGTCACTTTTTCCACTAGATATAGTCAAACAGAATACACTGAAATCAGAAAAATAAGCGTTTGTGTGAAAAAAATATCTTAGTCTCTTTACATTATTTGGGGGTTCAGTACTTTTATTGAGTGCAAAACATATATTATAAAAAAACTATTAAATTGATCATAATATTAATTTATATGCAGTGAATTAAAACATAATTTATGTTCCGTATTGGATTATAAGATGTAGTTTTAATTCAAAATTACATTGAAATGTTTGATTTAAAACTTTTTTTCCCTTGGCTGTTTTAAATGTTATACACTTTATTTGAAGAAATAATAATAATAAATAAATTTAACAGTTAAAATATTTATTTGTAAGTATTCTAAAATATTCAGTCATTCAAACGTAACTTAATGTATTACTACAAACATATGCACATTTAAAACAGTCTAAAAGAAGAAATGAAACTTAATAATATTAATCTATACAAAACAATATTTTTCGTTATTTTTATTCAATAGGATAGAGAGATTACCAGGGTTTATTTTATTTATCATTAAGACTAGTTAGTATATATGGGTTTAATTTTGCATACTAGATTATAAACAAACACATCTTTCCGGAGCAACTTAGAAACATATTAACAAATAAATTTTGTAGATTCCTAAGTTATCCTAAGCGCCAAAATAAAGATACGTAGCAAGCTATAACAACCATACCCTACCAAAGGGTTGCCATTCGTGGTTCATTCCTGACCCATGTCGTCCTATATTGTAGAAGACTCTGATTGAAGTTGGTATACAGGTTCAAGATACAGGATAAAACTAATATATTTTAGTAACAATGACGAATATATGTAGGCATACAACGAGCTACAAACCACGTTGGCGCCGGTATGCAACTACGACGTGTATCGGTCTCAATGTATGACTCCCATTTCGTGGTGGCAACCTACGCGCAGGCCCGGTGATCACGATGGCCCTGGCTCGGTGCACGTGGAATCTAAACGCTTCGGCTAATTCTTAAAATATTTTCCAATTCCTGTTTTGATAAGGGGTACGGAAAATATATCGAACATTACGTAGAGTTTCTAAGGCAGCATTTTTTTCGTTATTTTTCCCGTAGGAGGATCGTTTTCGAAATATTTGCAGTTTTACATATTCAATCACTTTAATGTGTTCTTATAAATTCGCTGGTTAATACATTCTCTCCGTGAACGAGGAAGTTCGATCTTTCGTAGGATTTTTAAAATCTTTTGCAATTCCTGTTTTTAAAGGGGTATAAAAATATATCTGAAACTACATAGAGTTCCTAAGGCAGCATTTTTTTTTGTTATTTTTCACCTAGGACACAACGTTTTCGAGATATTTGCAATTTTATATATTCAATAACTTTCAAGTGTTCTGATAAATTCGCTGGTTAATACCTGCGCTCGGTTCACGTGGTATCTATACGCTGTGGGTAATTCTTAAAATCATTTCCAATTCCTGATTTTAAAGAGAGTACAAAAATTATATCGAAAACTACATAGAGTTTCTAAGGCAGCATTTTTTTTTCGTTATTTTTCACCTCGGACGCACCGTTTCCGACATATTTCCAATTTTATATATTCAATAACTTTCCCGTGTTCTGATAAATTCGCTGGTTAATACATTCTCTCCGTGATCGAGAAATGTCGATACTTCGGAGGATTTTTAAAATCTTTTCAAATTCATCTTTTGATAAGGGGTACTGAAAATATATCGAAAACTACTTAGACTTCCTAAGGCAACATTTTCTTCGTTATTTTTCAAATAGGACGCACCGTTTTCGAGATATTTCCAATTTTATATATTCAATAATTTTCCTGTGTTCTGATAAAATCTCTAGTTAATACCTGCGGTCGGTGCACGTGGAATCTATACACTTCGGGTAATTCTTAAAATCATTTCCAATTTCTGGTTTGATAAGGGGTACGGAAACTAACGAAAACTACATAGAGTTTCTAAGGCAACATTTTTTTCGTTATTTTTCACGTAGGACGCACCGTTTTTGACATATTTGCAATTTCATATATTCAATCACTTTCCTGTGTTTTTATAAATTCGCTGGTTAATTCATTCTGTCCGTGAACGAGGAATGTCGATACTTAGGAGGATTTTTAAAATCTTTTGCAATTCCTGATTTTAAAGAGAGTACAAAAATTATATCGAAAACTACTTAGACTTCCTAAGGCAGCATATTTTTCGTTATTTTTCAAATATTAAGCACCGTTTTCGAGATATTTCCAATTTTATATATTCAATAACTTTCAAGTGTTCTGATAAATTCGCTGGTTAATACCTGCGTTCGGTGCACGTGGAATCTATACGCTGCGGGTTATTCTTAAAATCTTTTGCAAATTCCTGTTTTGATAAGGGGTACGGAAAATATAACGAAAACTACGTCTAGTTTCTAAGGCAGCATTTTTTTCGTTATTTTTCACGTAGAACGGACCGTTTTCGAGAAATTTCAGTTTTTTATATTCAATCACTTTCCTGTGTTCTTATAAATTCGCTGGTTAATACGTTCTCTCCGTGATCGAGGAATCTTCTGATTTTCAGTTTCGGCAACAGCAATGTTTTGATAAGGGGTAAATATAAACAAATAAATAATTTGCATTTTTTTTTCGTTATTTTTCACGTAGAACGGACCGTTTTCGAGAAATTTCAGTTTTTTATATTCAATCACTTTCCTGTGTTCTTATAAATTCGCTGGTTAATACGTTCTCTCCGTGATCGAGGAATTCTGATTTTCAGTTTCGGCAACAGCAATGTTTGTAAATATAAACAAATAAATAATTCGCATTTTTCTTTGCATGCGTACGGTATTGATAAAAGTGGCATTCCAAATCTCAAGAGTTTAAATCGAAGAGATTGTCTCACGGAAACTTTTACCCATGATTAGTTTTAGGGAGCATTATTATATACAGTATGGAATTTTATTAAGCATATAGAGGCGCTTTCCATAGGTTTGGTTTGGAGTGCTACGGTCTACTTTTTGCAACACGAGTGCTAATGAGACCGGGACCTGCAGCTTAATTGACCTGCAGTTGAATTTTCTGGTTTCTGCAAGTTACATTCTCTTACAGATATATTTTATACATTACAATTATGATGGAATGCATAAAAATGATGTAACTGATGAATATTATGATGTAAATATTACTGCATTGAGATCATTGATAAAAAACTTGATAAAAAGTTATATTTGTACTGAAAAAACTGTAAAATGATAATTATTCCATTAAAATTTATCATATTACTACTATATATCAATACCTAAAATCTAAACATCAATGTTTTGATTTGAACACAGTTATTAAAATATATAAAATGCAAGAAATTAAAATTTGAAAATCACAATATGAAAATTATGGTTATGATGAAAATAAAAGATATAAATATGATGAAAATTAAAGATAAATAATATTTAAATCATACTTTGATAGTATTTTAAAAACAGTTTTATTATATGTAAATACAAATTTTGGGTTCAGACTAACATCACAGGTATCCATGAAGATTGTAAATTTTGTGCTTAAAATATGTAAAATAAAAGCCGAAAGTTATAAATGCTTCGATCTTTTTATTACTCAGCATTGTTAACAAGATTTCTACTAGTATGAAAAACATAAAATATAAGATTAAAACTGAAGATACACAATGGCTACATCATACTTTTATACTGCTCTAAATTCAGCATTAATATATTTAAAAACAACTTTTTAGTTCATACTTTTAATATCAGTGGTATCCGTGGAGATGGCATGGAATTTTCTACATTTTGGCACTATACAAAACAGGTATATATTTTTTTAACTGAGCTATATATTCGTAAGTCAAATAAGCCGCCATGTTTTCTTACTATCGAGAAGTTCTCTCTACCAAATTTGCTGCCGGAAAGTTTCCGCAACCTGTAGCTATCGGTAACTTTCCGCATGTAACCCCAGAGTACCGAAGTATCGTTTGCTCTCAAAATTTCCGCCAGGTGACGTCATACCGCACTTGCGGTACGAAGCGCAACTCCCAGAGTAAGGGCCCTACCATATTCACTCCGACAAGAGTCACGGACGAAAATGACGATCTTCAGAATCACTGTCGCACGCCTGGATTATGTCGGCCAAGCGACTATTTCATACCATATTGCCATCAAGTGACATAGTAACTGGTCTGTGACTCCTCCTACTACGGCTACACCCCCAATTACGTTTCTGATAAAGGCGGAGCTTATTGATGTAGTCATCTTCACTCTACTGACCAATCAAAAAATTGGAAACAGTGTAGATATTCTTAACTGCAAAAATTAACTGCGTTTTATTTTCAGAACCATGTGCTCGTTTGTATTAGTCCTAGTTAGTTTGAATGTGTGGTGCCATGTCTAATGAATTCTGTGATTAATAATTATTAATTTTGTGATAGTATGTGTTTCATATGATTATGGATATATACCAAAGAGTGATGGGGAATAAAGGTATAGTTTAATTTTTTATCATTTAATCTATGTAGATAATTGCTTCAATTTTCAAACTTGTCCGTCGTTTTTTTAATTTTATAGGCTATTTATATATTACTCAGCAGTTTATAATATGGTGTCTATAAAAAACTTTTTTGATAGTGATTTGTATATTTCTAATTGCATATTCGCACTTATTTATTTATTGTATCTTATTGTATTATTGCACTTATTTATTTATTGTATCTTATTGTATTTTGCATATTCGTACTTGTAATAAAACAAGTACTTTTATTACTTACCATCTTTTTATCATGAAATGTCAATGGAAAAGTGTTTAAGTGGGCTTTATTGATGCACTCACACACACACACACACACACACACACACACATATATATATATATATATATATATATATATATATATATATATATATATATATATATATATCATATATATATATATATATATATATATATATATATAATATATATGTTATTTATATATATACACAGGTTATTTATCCTTTTTAAACAAATTGTTTTATGTTTAAAAAGTTATTCTATTCAAAAGTTATTGTTCATTTCCTTTTTTATATAATTCGAAATGTGAATATTATGAAGTTTTAATCACGAGTTATAAAATTTTGAAAACATTTGTTAATATTTTTTTTTTTTTGCT
>JAGEOH010001740.1:0-10000 GCA_032207245.1 Pardosa pseudoannulata | reverse complement strand
TTTCGGCTCCGTACCTTTTTCATTTTGTTAAAACTTTATGTTGCTGTTACTGTGTCCATGCACATATATTCAGAATTCAGCCAATTTTTCAACAGATTTATTTTCTTAATCAAATTAAAAGATTTTATTAAACAGAACATTTAACTGATTTTTTTTTTTAAATAGACAAAATTTGCATTTTTTGTTATAAAATACCGTTTTTGAAAAATATGAACTCCATCTTTGAAAGCGACTTTAGTGTACAAATACTTCTGTTTAGCCTAACTTCTTAAGTTAAAATAAAACGTAAAGGATCAAAGGTGATTTAATACAACTGTACTGTTGACTGTGAATGAAAACGACGCTAAATTTCTCTACTCTTCTCTTTAACAATGAGCTAAATTTTACTCAGTTTTTAGTTCAGTTAAAGTTTAAATGCAATTTCTTTTAGTCGACAGACAATTAGTAATAAGGTATGGAATAGTAATCACTTGGTCTAAATATGTGTAACTTACCACAGAATAATTTCAATTATTATTGCTTACGAATGCTTTATATTACTAGACCTAACACAACGTAGCCTCATGCTGACGTGATGAGGTAAAAAGAAATGCAAATAAATATATTTATTGCTTAAACGTTGCCTGTTTCTTTTTCAATATTTCCATTATTCCTCTGAGGCAAATTTTCCAGAACCAGGATTTAAGATTTAAGCAATTAGAATTTTGTGCAGTACAATAGCCCTTACTGTATCAATAATGTATAATCTTTAATCCCTTTGACAGGCTGATTGTGGGGATTACTTAGGCATGTCTTACGGCAGAAGAAAGCGTTCTGCACCAACTTCAACTGAGAATAAAAAGACGCTTACAGTTACCAATGAAGTGACTGTAATGGATGAAGATCATAGATTACCAAGATCTGCTGGTAAGTCCCTTAAATTATGAGAAAGGTTTAGAATGGAGATTTTTATTATAGCATTGTCTATAAAAATCATTTCATCTACATTTTGATTTTCACTGTAGAAATCATTTTTAAATTCGAGCACACTATTCATTGCAGAATTTTCTTTAAATTTCCAGAATTCCCATTCTGAATAGACAGAACACAATAGACGCAATGCCGAAATGGGATTAAAATTATGAGCTCTTTCATTTTGTGAAATTTTATTTTGAATCAGAATTATATCAGGTCAGAAGCTGGGAAAGTTATACACAAGCGATGTGTAAAAAAAAATAGAATTGTAGGCGGATATTTAATTTGAATAGACTTTCAAACGAACAAAATGGTAAATTCAGAAAAGGGCCGGTAAGAATGGATATTACCTTTTTAGTAATTATAGATAGATAAAGATATAAAGATAGTAAAATTTTAGATAGTAAAATTTTATTTGTAATGCAATTTTAATAAGAAATACTAACAAGATATACCTAAGACCTCAATTCCCAAGAACAAAAGTAAACGGCCTTAAATATTGCAAGTTCCATTAAAAGTATAATTCAAGTATAGAAAAAGACTTTTGAAGATAATGAAGTCCAAAATGTCCAACATATTTCATACAAATTCTGTAAGGTGATTTCACGCAGCTGGGTACATCTTAATTTATGATGATTCTGGCTTTCGTTTCCAACGAAAGGGAAGCTTATTGTTTGCCTACTGACTCTGGTAAACATGAAAATGAATGGGAGGAACATTAAAATAATTCGTAATGTTGCGTGAAATTGCTCAATACATAATTAGCGTCATCAAAGAGAAAAAAAATTATACGGTTTAACAAATAAGCAGCAAACAAAATTTTCTTTAATTAGCGAATCCTTTTTAATAGTAGATTAAAGATCTCAATAGATAGATAATACATATTACCCCAAGGCTCATGAGCTTACGATCACTGGGTGACCCTTTTAATTACAAATAATTGAGCTGGCTCGAAAGAAAATTAGGTAACGACATAGAGGAATGTTCGAAATACCCTAAATATTAATTTTATGCAAACTTGATTTCCAAAACTGTACGAATTTAACTAAAAGTAACTGAGACTCCTGTACATTTCCGTCTGTTTTCAAGGAAGGGAAGATATTGTATTCAATCGTTTCGACTCAAATGGTAGCACTAGCCGATAATTTTTTTCATTTAAAAGCCAAACGTCTTTATCTTTTTATGGATATACTCTTAAAATCTTTAAATAATAAAAATAATAGGAAAAAATCTAGTAAACCATTTACAAGAATTGTTTTATTGTACTATGAAGCAACCTGCCTCTTACCTTTCGTCACAGCTGGAAAACACCTCTTCAATTCATTAAAAAGGAGCGATTGTGTTTAACATCTAATGTTATATCCCCCCCTCCCCAATAATGGTACAAATAAGAAAAACTAAATATAGGTTTTACAAATATGATACAAAAAGACCACTGTTCAACTCTGAACAAAGCTTTTTCCTCGTTTTGGAAGAAAGAAAAAAAACTCCCAAGCATAAATTGTAAAACGTTTATTTTTGCACTTTTTACAATTTTTATATTTTCTTGCATTGAAAAAGTCATCTGTTACAGTTTGAAACAGCTCTGTTTTCTACTTTATTATATTTGTGTATCTAATACAGTGTTCTGTTTCATTTTAAAGAACAACTGTAATCTATGTAATCACGTAATTTATTACGATTTTATAAGAAAGCACTGATTATTCTGATTTCCTTAAATTAGTTTAACGGAAAATTAAGCGTATCCTTCCCAAACATTTAACCCTAAAATCTTACTGCAAGAAATTTGTTTTGGCAAAAAATACATAAATCCATTTAATTTCAAATATATTATTTTGTTATATGCAGGCACTGGAATTGTTGAGGAAGAGTTCCCACTACCAAAAGATCCACCTTCACAATCTACAGCCAGTAATACCAAAGGCCTTTTTCCTGTTCCACTGGAATACTTGATTGGAGGAGCAGCATTAGTGGTATCCTTGTTGGTTTCAGTTTGTGTCAATGTGTACCTGTTAATATTTATTAAGAGAAAAATGGAAAGATCTAGTGACACAGAAAGTGCCGATTCACCATCTTTTCAAGAATCTCCTTTTGTGTACCGAAACAGCCTGTATGACAGATACAGCCCAAAAATGGATTGGAAATATGAATCTAGGGAAATACTGTACCCACCCATGCCAATTAGGCATGCTAAAACGACACGAAGATCTCACAGTTTTAGGTATTAAGGAACTAGAAAAATGAACTTCATTATCATTTTGCTTAAACAAATACTTTATCATTAGAGGAAAATGGATTATTTAACCCAAAAGTGGATGATAAAATGCTAGGTAAATTTCTTTTAAAAATGGAAATGAGCATCCTAATCACACATATGCTTTTTCCAGTGATCAGTTAAAGTTATGGGGTATTACACATTTTTCTTTGGCAAATAAGTTCATTTTTATGTTCAACTGTTCTTTCCAATATATCAGCTTAATAACATCAAAAGCCTTTTATTAGTAAATGGTTAATATGTCTAACCACACATAACAGAAACATAGAAAGGGCAAAGAGCAGATATTTTACTACATTAATTAAATCTAAAGGACACATAAACAGTTATGTATAATATGATCAGAATAATGCCCTCTAATGAAAAAAAAATTCAATCCTGCAGCAGGAAAAAAAAAAATTAAAATCTACTTTCTGATTTGTTTAGCCTGTTAGTGCAACATTGGTTCCTGGGGACTAATATTGAACTTTCAGTTCATGCGGCATTTGTCTCTAAGAACTAACAATAGACTTTAAACAGAAAGTTTGCTATCTCTAGAGCTCAAGCCATTTAAACAAAAAGTTCACTGTCAATCCCCTTGGAGAGATGTTGCATTCAATGAATTTGCTAGACAGCTAAAGATTTTAAGCATTTTAAACATTTTAATGCTTTATCTAAAATATTTTGTTTTAAGAGATTACACTTATTAGCAATAATTAATTTTTATTTGATTATTGATGAATAGAAGTCATTAGCACTATTCTCATTTGTACAGCAGATGGTAGGTATTCTTTATATTCTGTATAAAAATACAGCTTATTTTAGGGAGAAGTAAATAATACCCAGCTGCTTTTGTAACATCATCTACATTGATCATATGTGAAGGATTACATTGACTAAAAATAAGGATGGAAAGGTGGTATAGGATCAATAAAAACACTCATGGGATGGGACTCCATGTTTTATTAAATGGTTTTTCTACTTAGTCCTATTTTCTTCAAAGAATAATACAATAAATAGTTATAAAGTACTTACATTTTACAAAGTAAAATGGATTTCAATTATTTTACAATCTGAACTAGATTTAAAAAAAAAAAAAAAAAACTATACACAAAGTAAAAAAAGTGTACACAATTTATCTTTTTAATTTATTTTTATATCCTTACTGCATATATGCAGTTCATTGTCATTACAAATTATAATTAGAAGTATTGATTTTAATAACTGTTTTAGAATTATTACTTTCTGCTAATAAATAAACAATGTTCTTAATGTCTATGCCCCTCCCCCTCCAAAAAAAGTAAATAAATGTTTTTTTTTAATTGAATAATGTTTAACAAGGCATTGATGCAGCAATTACTGTGTATTTAGTGAAAGACATGTATTCACAAAAAAGCCTGGTTCTTGACACAACAGTTAACATAAAAGAAAACAAGCATTCATAATTCATAAACACAAGTTTAAATTAGAATGAAAACAAATTTTAGTATATAAAAGGTCATATCTAACAGGAATGGAAATCTTCATTGCAAAAGGATTAATAAAGTTTTTCATTTATTAGGTTCTTTGTAAAAATGAGATGTCTTCATAAACAAATCATGAATCTAAAAGAAGTTTTACAAATATTTTTGAATTGTCCATAAAGATAATTATGCTTTGTCCCTTACCTAGTTAACTATAGTTTAAAATTTATTAATACTCCGCATTTAGCCAAGAAATCTATGAAGCTTATGTGTGATTCCAGTGTTCCTCTTATTTTTGCTATAATGTAATATTCTATGACAAAAAGGAGTAACATGTTGAAGTTTTGTTTTGTTAAATTTTATATGTTACAAAAATGCATAAGTCTATATCCTATGTGTAAAAACTTCAATGAAATAGTCAAAGCCTCATATACTTACATCAAAGAAGTTTACTACCTGAAAATTTCTTTAACCAAATTTGCAAATAAAAATAAGCAAAGTATTAAATATAATTTAATGCAATACTGTCATGTCTTAAATATTCATGTCTCAATTAGTTCCATATTTCTTTTTTCATTTCAGTGTGTATGTGTAATAACATACCTTTTATTTATAAGAACATGTATTCATAACTCCTTGAAAATGCAAATAAATATTCAATAAAAAGAATGCTTTCTTGTTTTTGTGTGGTTTACAAGCTTTGTTTTTCCTACACATGCAATTCCCTAAAACGTAACCAGGGCCTAATCATACTTAACCCTCTGACTGCTCAATTTTTAGATCGAAATCGCTTTAAAAATGACATATTTTTTTTATTGCCTATTTGAAATCTATATACTGGAGAATTGAAAACTGCATGTTTTCTTTCCAGGAAATATTTTTTTTATATAGATTTTTATCCTTAGAAACTAAGTTGTAAGTATCATTAGAAACTAATTTCAGATGATTTCACCAAAATAATTCTTTTTAAAATAAATTTCAATTGAATTACAGTTAGTTTCTATTTATTAAATAATATAAAAAAATATATACAAAATTTAAGAATATATAAAGGACTGACTAAAAATATCTTAGAAATGCAGTTTAGTGTGATAGGGTTTGAAGCGGGGTTCAAGGCAAAGTCCAACTTCCCACTCTTTGCACCAAATTTGTGTTTCTTTGCAAATTTTTTTGCTATTTGCATCTTTTCTTGAACAGCATACACGACACTGTCTTCGAGGTTCTCCTTTTATGGGGTTAGGTGATATGTGACTTGAAAAATAACGAGCTATCGATATCAAAGGGTTCCAAGTAGAACTCTGTCTTCCAGGATAACCGCTTTTATGTCTGAATATTTTTCGATACTTTCTTCAACAAATTCCAAACAAAATTCCAAAAGTTTTATAGTTTGTCTGGGGTTTTGCTTTTTGTAAAGTACATAGGCATTCCACAACGATTGATCTAAGAACCGCCTGAAAATTTTAATATAATACTTCCCCTGTTGTTTTCGGAGAGTAGGGTTCCTATCAATTTTGCACCATTGCCTAACGCTTTGCACGTTTATTGAATCATTATCAGATTCATCGCTATATGAGAAGCAGTCCAAAACTTCTATATCAATATTATTATCTCAACTAAAATCGCTTTCAGAATCTGAATCAGGAATATACACTCTGTCAATCGCTGAACAACGTTTTCTAGCAGCCATTTCTGATAAGAAAACAGCGGCAAAAAGTTAGCGGTAATACTACGCGCCTTCAAATACGGCAATTAAATTGATAACTAATGGTATCTGTTGGTCAAAACGTAAATTAAACGTCTAATACTGTATATGATTTATTTAAGAGCTTAAACGGGAATAAACAGGATGCGCTCATCAATAAAGGAAGAAAAACATGCCCGCGGAAATCGCGGATAAGCAGCAGATTGCTATAATGCATAAACCAGACAGCTGTCAAATTAGGTTAGATACGACAAAGTTAAATATGTGTCATACCGGACACTGTAGAAAAATAGGAAAGGTAAACACAGATAAACAATTTTAAAAAATAAAAAATATGTCAACTGTATGCAAGCTGAGGTATAGATACGTAAAAGTGATTAAGAAACTTAGAAAATAAAGGTAAGCCTTAACGTCAATGTATTAAATTTAACGAAAAACCAACTGTCAAACGATAATTGAGTGAGCAATTAACCAGAAAAAGCTAATAACGTAAAGGGGTGGGGGTGGGGGGAACTGTGGTAAAACCAGACAATGTCAATTAGGTTAGATACGACAAACTGTTAACATATGTGTCATACCGAAGACAAGGAAAGAGTAAAAATAAAGGTAAAAACAGATAAACAATTTAAAAATATATAAAATATGTCAACTGTATGCAAGCTGAGGTCCAGTAGAAAGGTACGTAAAAGTGAAAATTATCAAAACCTTAGAAAATAAATGGTAAAAGCCTTAACGTACAATGTATTAAATTTAACGAAAATTGTCAAGACAGAAAAATTGAGTGAAAAAAAGTTCCAGAAAAGCTAGTAAAACGTAAAAGTAAAGAAAAAAAAACGATTTGTTTTGGTGGGAGGTCCTGTGGTTTAAAAACTATACAAAGAACGAGGTAAATAGAATAAACTGATAAATGTTTACATATGTATAACAGGGATGACTAAAAAGAAATAGTAAAGAAAACAGGTCTAGAATGCAGAACAAAATGTAAAATATATAAAGAGGTAAACACTTTAAGCACTAAAAATCTGGGTATGCAAAAGTTAAAGAATCTATCAAACCTTAGAATATAAAATCTAAAGCTTAATCAAGTATTAAATTCAATGGAAAATTGCAAGATAAGCTAAAAATCGACTGAAAAAAAGTTAAAGTTAAAACATTAAAAAGCTGTAAAAAAAAAAAATTCTTTTTTTTTTTTAGGTCCCAGTAGTTTGGTTTTAAGTACTGAGAAAGAACGTAAATATATATATTGATGTTTTAAAATATAAAAAAAATGGATGATTTGGTAAAGTTTATAAATCAGCTAGAACAAAATTGAGTAAAATTGTATCAGGTAAACATCTGTTTAAACTAAATAAACTGGTGTATGATAGGAGTTCAAAGAATAAAACTGCATATTGATGCATTTCTTAAGATTCTTTCTGCTAGTAGACAGCATTGCAATGTGCTAAAAAAAAAGATCACTACTGAGGTAATCTCCGGTTAAACAAACAGTGAACCAACTCTAGAGCCCTAAAACTATTTGTAAAAGAACCAAACGATATTTAGCGTTTGGTAACGATACTTTTGAGGGTTTTGGTTATATGTTGTTTTTGTGATTTGTGGTGTTATAGTTGATGTTTGTGGGTTTCGTAATTAAAACTCTGAGTAGAAGATATGATAAACGATGGACAGTGGGTGTTGGGGGTGTTTGGGGGGATGTCAACTGTTGGACTGGTTTGGTTTGGGATTGGTTTGTTGGTATTTAAATATTTTTTTTTTTTTAAGTTAATTTTTTTTCATTTTTTTTTTTATTGTAGAACTATTTCGATGTTTTTAATTGTGTTTTGATAAATTGTGTTTAGTTTTTTTTTTTTTTGTTTTATTTATATAGTTTTATTGTTTTTTTAATATTTTTTCATTATTTTTTAATATGTTTTTCAATTAATAATACATAAATTTTGTAAATTACCTTTGAAAGTATTTATGAAGTCATCTACGTAATGATTCAAGTCATCAGGAACTGAATCTATGAACTTTAATATAACTGAAACACAACTTAAGGATTCAGTGAATTGACTTGAAAGGCAATTTCTTTGACGTTCCACTTCTAGAAAATAAAGACCTTTAAGTACACGCTTCAAAATATATCACGCATTTCTTTACATGGTATTATGAAGCCATACATTCATCATCGTAGTTTCTCTAATATTTGGCTTAGTTAAGTTTTTACAAGCATGGCATTTGTAAAATTAATTTAACCCTTTGGCATGATGTAACAGAGTTACAACGTCGTCGCCGTACGAATGGTATTTTACTATGCATATAAAATAACTTTTATGTAGAATATATTTAAGAAAAACGTTCCAAAAAGGGTATTTTTTTGTTTAATTTTGTTAGTTTTTAATCAAAATGTTAGAAATAGATTATTTTTTTTTAAAAAAAAAAGGTTAAACGAAATAACTACTATGTTCAATATATGGGAAATGTTAATGAATTTCAGTAATATTGGCCCAAATTACAGCAAAATAAATTACATGATTTGCTGGTTAAATATAGTAAACCAACACAATATTATCTATATCATTTACCATGAATTCCATACAACTCTGGTTTCTGTGACTGTCACAAATCCTTTACAGCAGTAGTTCTTTTCGTGGGAACCACCATAGTTTCGTGGGAACCAGCGTTTCGAGGTACCAGCGTAGTCCCATCGCCGTTCCTGGACTGCAGTGGGACTACGCTGGTGGGCAGTAAATTTCTTTCGGACGGTAATGTGAAAGATTTGGCTTTCAAATTTAATTTTAAAAATAAATTTAAAACATTATATAATTATCACGATTTTTACCATTAATAAACTTACGCGAGGGTACCAAAACGAGTTGTTCCCCATGTTTTGTGTGAAGTTGTCAAACATTCAGAAAAATATATATTTAATCAACAGCATTCGTTTGACTGAGTACTACGGTCTACTCTTTTGCAACACGAGTTATTGAGACCGGGACCTACAACGTAAATCCGTCCTGATCGGCTGCGAACATTTATGCTTCAGTAAGGTTCGAACCCACGAACTGCTATACCGAAGCTCAGCGCCTTAACCATTCGGTCATAGCATTCGTTGAAACGTTGCTTCAACGTGTCTTAGTGTAAAAATTATGTTACGTTGGCATAGAGTTGAAGAAAGAAATTAAAACTCATTAAAAACAATGTCTTGATTAAATAATTTAATAAAACTAAATGACTAGGGATCAAATTGGAATATAACTTATTTGTAGATACGCAAGACTCCTCTGGATTCGGCGTCAGTTTCGCCAATATGGCAACGCTTTTCTCGTGACGCTCCAAAAAATGTCTATCCCGCAAGCAGCGGATGCCAACAGAGTTCACCCTCTTCTCTCCTCAGGTGACAACCCTGTCGTCTAAAAAACTCAGACTGCCCAGCGAAAGAAAAAAAAAGGTCTACAATCCAGAATAGAGGGGTCAGAATCCTGAAAAACCTACGGGCCCTTCTATTGGTTGGGAGAAGTCTGAAATTTCTTCTAGTTCAAACCGGTCTTGTCCAGTATGTCTTTGATGATGGCTCGAGGGAAGAGATAAAAAAAGCTGAACAGAATGCAACTTTTTGTTACACTCAGCAGTAAAAATTTGATTTCT
>JAGEOH010001739.1:0-13538 GCA_032207245.1 Pardosa pseudoannulata | reverse complement strand
TGAAAAAGCGTTTGCTAACGACAGAGCGTAATAATAGCGGCTAGCCTATTGGAAATAGCGTTTGCTTACTGCAGCAGAGCGTATATAGCGGCTCGGCCTGCGCTATTGAAAAGCGTTTGCTACGCAGCAGAGCGTAATAAAGCGGCTGCGCTATTGAAAAAGCTTTTGCTTGCTACGCATCAGAGCGTAATATAGCGGCTGCGCTATTGAAAAGCGTTGCTACGCAGCAAGAGCGTAATTAGCGGCTGCGCTATTGAAAATCCGTTTTTGCTACGCAGCAGAGCGTAATATAGCTCTGCGCTATGAAAAGCGTCTGCTACGCAGCAGATCGTGAATATAGCGTCTGCGCTATTGAAAAGCGTTTGCTACCAGGCAGAGACCAAATATAGCGGCTGCGCTAATGAGAAAAGCGTTTGCTACGCAGCAGAGCCTAATATATCGGCTGCGCTATTGAAAAGCTGTTTGCAACTCAGCAGAGGCCTAATATAGCGGCTGCGCTATTGAAAAGCGTTTTTGCTACGCAGCAGAGTCCTAATAAAGCGGCCTGCGCTATTGATAAAAGCGTGCTACGCAGCAGAGCCTAATATAGCGGCTGCGCTATTGAAAAGCGTGCTACGCAGCAGAGCGTAATATAGCGGCTGCGCTATTGAAAAGCGTGCTACGCAGCAGAGCGTAATATAGCGGCTGCGCTATTGAAAAGCGTGCTACGCAGCAGAGCGTAATATAGCGGCTGCGCTATTGAAAAGCGTGCTACGCAGCAGAGCGTAATATAGCGGCTGCGCTATTGAAAAGCGTGCTACGCAGCAGAGCGTAATATAGCGGCTGCGCTATTGAAAAGCGTGCTACGCAGCAGAGCGTAATATAGCGGCTGCGCTATTGACAAGCGTGCTACGCAGCAGAGCCTAATATAGCGGCTGCGCTATCGACAAGCGTGCTACGCAGCAGAGCGTAATATAGCGGCTGCGCTATTGAAAAGCGTGCTACGCAGCAGAGCGTAATATAGCGGCTGCGCTATTGAAAAGCGTGCTACGCAGCTAATATAGCTATGAAAGGGTGCTGCGCAGCAGAGCGTAATATAGCGGCTGCGCTATTGACAAGCGTGCTACGCAGCAGAGCGTAATAGCGGCTGCGCTACGTGCTGCGCAGCAGAGCGTAATATAGCGGCTGCGGTAGAGTCAAGAGCGTGCTACGCAGCAGAGCGTAATATAGCGGCTGCGCTAGGCGTGCTACGCAGGTAATATAGCGTAGCGTGCTACGCAGCGTAATATAGCGGCTGCGCTATTGAGCGTGCTACGCAGCAGAGTAATATAGCGGTAGAAAAGCGTGCTACGCAGCAGAGCGTAATATAGCTAGCGTGCTGCGCAGAGCGTATGAGAAGCGTGCTACGCAGTAGCGTGAGGCTACGCAGCAGAGCAATAGCGGCTGCGCTATTGACGTGCTGCGCAGCAGAGCGTAATATAGTGCGCTGGCGAGCTACGCAGCAGTAATATAGCGGCTTTGAAAGCGTGCTAGCAGCAGGCGGCTGCGCTATTGACGTGCTACGCAGCAGAGCGTAATATAGCCTGCGTATTGAAAAGCGTGCTACGCAGCAGTAATATAGCGGCTAAGCGTGCTACGCAGCAGAGCGTAATATAGCGGTTATTGAAAAGCGTGCTACGCTGCAGAGCGTAATATAGCGAGCGTGCTACGCAGCAGAGCGTAATATTGCGGCGGCTATTTGAAAAGCGTGCTACGCAGCAGATAATATAGCGGCTAAAAAGCGTGCTACGCAGCAGAGCGTAATATAGCGGCTGCTAGAGTCAAGAGCGTGCTGCGCAGCAGAGCGTAATATAGCGGCTGCTGGAGTGAAAAGCGTGCTGCGCAGCAGAGCGTAATATAGCGGCTGCTAGAGTCAAGAGCGTGCTGCGCAGCAGAGCGTAATATAGCGGCTGCGCTATTGACAAGCGTGCTACGCAGCAGAGCGTAATATAGCGGCTGCGCTATTGAAAAGTACGCAGCAGAGCGTAATATAGCGGCTGCGCTATCAAGAGCGTGCTACGCAGCAGAGCGTAATATAGCGGCTGCGCTATCGACAAGCGTGCTACGCAGCAGAGCGTAATATAGCGGCTGCGCTATCGACAAGCGTGCTACGCAGCAGAGCGTAATAGCGGCTGCGCTAAAAGCGTCTACGCAGCAGAGCGTAATATAGCGGCTGCGCTATCGACAAGCGTGCAGCCTAATATAGCGGCTGCGCTATTGATAAAAGCGCTTGCTACGCAGCAGAGCGTAATATAGCGGCTGCGCTATTGATAAAAGCGCTTGCTACGCAGCAGAGCGTAATATAGCGGCTGCTAGAGTCAAGAGCGTGCTGCGCAGCAGAGCGTAATATAGCGGCTGCTAGAGTCAAGAGCGTGCTGCGCAGCAGAGCGTAATATAGCGGCTGCTAGAGTCAAGAGCGTGCTGCGCAGCAGAGCGTAATATAGCGGCTGCTAGAGTCAAGAGCGTGCTGCGCAGCAGAGCGTAATATAGCGGCTGCGCTATTGAGTCAAGAGCGTGCTGCGCAGCAGAGCGTAATATAGCGGCTGCGCTATTGAGCTGCACGCAGCAGAGCGTAATATAGCGGCTGCGCTATTGGTACAAGCGTTTGCTACGCAGCAGAGCCTAATATAGCGGCTGCGCTATTGAAAAGCGTGCTACGCAGCAGAGCGTAATATAGCGGCTGCGCTATTGAAAAGCGTGCTACGCAGCAGAGCGTAATATAGCGGCTGCGCTATTGAAAAGCGTGCTACGCAGCAGAGCGTAATATAGCGGCTGCGCTATTGAAAAGCGTGCTACGCAGCAGAGCGTAATATAGCGGCTGCGCTATTGAAAAGCGTGCTACGCAGCAGAGCGTAATATAGCGGCTGCGCTATTGATAAAAGCGCTTGCTACGCAGCAGAGCGTAATATAGCGGCTGCGCTATTGATAAAAGCGCTTGCTACGCAGCAGAGCGTAATATAGCGGCTGCGCTATTGATAAAAGCGCTTGCTACGCAGCAGAGCCTAATATAGCGGCTGCGCTATTGAAAAGCGTGCTACGCAGCAGAGCCTAATATAGCGGCTGCGCTATTGAAAAGCGTGCTACGCAGCAGAGCGTAATATAGCGGCTGCGCTATTGATAAAAGCGCTTGCTACGCAGCAGAGCCTAATATAGCGGCTGCGCTATTGATAAAAGCGCTTGCTACGCAGCAGAGCCTAATATAGCGGCTGCGCTATTGATAAAAGCGCTTGCTACGCAGCAGAGCGTAATATAGCGGCTGCGCTATTGATAAAAGCGCTTGCTACGCAGCAGAGCCTAATATAGCGGCTGCGCTATTGATAAAAGCGCTTGCTACGCAGCAGAGCGTAATATAGCGGCTGCGCTAGTTGAAAAGCGTGGCTACGCAGCGGAGCGTAATATAGCGGCTGCGCTATTGGAAAGCGTGCTACGCAGCAGAGGGTAATATAGCGGCTGCGCTATTGAAAAGCGTGCTACGCGCAGCGGAGCCTAATATAGCGGCTGCGCTATTGGTACAAGCGTTTGCTACGCAGCGGAGCCTAATATAGCGGCTGCGCTATTGGTACAAGCGTTTGCTACGCGCAGCAAGCAGAGCTGCCTATTGATAATATAGCGGCTGCGCTATTGATAAAAGCGCTTGCTACGCAGCAGAGCGTAATATAGCGGCTGCGCTATTGAAAAGCGTGCTACGCAGCAGAGCGTAATATAGCGGCTGCGCTATTGATAAAAGCGTGCTGTACGCAGCAGCAGAGCGTAATATAGCGGCTGCTCTGGTGGAAAGGGTGCTGCGCAGCAGAGCGTAATATAGCGGCTGCTCTATTGAAAAGCCGTGCTACGCAGCAGAGAGCGTAATATAGCGGGCTGCGCTAGTATGAAAAGCGCGTGCTACGCAGCAGCAGAGCGTAATATAGCGGCTGCGCTATTGAAAAGCGTGCTACGCAGCAGAGCGTAATATAGCGGCTGCTGTGCGCTATTGAAAAGCGTGCTACGCAGCAGAGCGTAATATAGCGGCTGCGCTATTGAAAAGCGTGCTACGCAGCAGAGCGTAATATAGCGGCTGCGCTATTGAAAAGCGTGCTACGCAGCAGAGCGTAATATAGCGGCTGCGCTATTGAAAAGCGTGCTACGCAGCAGAGCGTAATATAGCGGCTGCGCTATTGAAAAGCGTGCTACGCAGCAGAGCGTAATATAGCGGCTTATTGCTGCGTCTACGCACAAGCTATTGAAAAAGCGGTGCGTGCTACGCAGCAGAGCGTAATATAGCGGCTGCGCTATTGAAAAGCGTGCTACGCAGCAGCAGAGCGTAATATAGCGGCTGCGCTATTGAAAAGCGTGCTACGCAGCAGAGCGTAATATAGCGGCTGCGCTATTGAAAAGCGTGCTACGCAGCAGAGCGTAATATAGCGGCTGCGCTATTGAAAAGCGTGCTACGCAGCAGAGCGTAATATAGCGGCTGCGCTATTGATAAAAGCGCTTGCTACGCAGCAGAGCGTAATATAGCGGAGAGCGTAATATAGCGGCTGCGCTATTGATAAAAGCGCTTGCTACGCAGCAGAGCGTAATATAGCGGCTATGCGCTATTGAAAAGCGTGCTACGCAGCAGCAGAGCGTAATATAGCGGCTGCGCTATTGGAAAAGCGTTGCTACGCAGCAGCAGAGCGTAATATAGCGGCTGCGCTATTGAAAAGCGTGCTACGCAGCAGAGCGTAATATAGCGGCTGCGCTATTGAAAAGCGTGCTACGCAGCAGAGCGTAATATAGCGGCTGCGCTATTGAAAAGCGTGCTACGCAGCAGAGCGTAATATAGCGGCTGCGCTATTGACAAGCGTGCTACGCAGCAGAGCGTAATATAGCGGCTGCGCTATTGAAAAGCGTGCTACGCAGCAGAGCGTAATATAGCGGCTGCGCTATCGACAAGCGTGCTGCGCAGCAGAGCGTAATATAGCGGCTGCGCTATCGACAAGCGTGCTACGCAGCAGAGCGTAATATAGCGGCTGCGCTATTGAAAAGCGTGCTACGCAGCAGAGCGTAATATAGCGGCTGCGCTATTGATAAAAGCGCTTGCTACGCAGCAGAGCGTAATATAGCGGCTGCGCTATTGAAAAGCGTGCTACGCAGCAGAGCGTAATATAGCGGCTGCGCTATTGAAAAGCGTGCTACGCAGCAGAGCCTAATATAGCGGCTGCGCTATTGAAAAGCGTGCTACGCAGCAGAGCGTAATATAGCGGCTGCCTGCGCTATTGACAAGGGTTTTAGCGTTTGCTACGCAGCAGAGCGTAATGTAGCGGCGGCTGCGCTATGTGGAAGAGCGTTTGCTACGCAGCAGAGCGTAATATAGCGGCTGCGCTATTGATAAAAGCGCTTGCTACGCAGCAGAGCGTAATATAGCGGCTGCGCTATTGATAAAAGCGCTTGCTACGCAGCAGAGCGTAATATAGCGGCTGCGCTATTGATAAAAGCGCTTGCTACGCAGCAGAGCGTAATATAGCGCGGCTGCGCTATTGATAAAAGCGCTTGCTACGCAGCAGAGCGTAATATAGCGGCTGCGCTATTGGATAAAAATTAAGAAAGCGTGCTACGCAGCAGAGCGTAATATAGCGGCTGCGCTATCGACAAGCGTGCTACGCAGCAGAGCGTAATATAGCGGCTGCGCTATTGATAAAAGCGCTTGCTACGCAGCAGAGCGTAATATAGCGGCTGCGCTATTGATAAAAGCGCTTGCTACGCAGCAGAGCGTAATATAGCGGCTGCGCTATGTGGAAGAGCGTTTGCTACGCAGCGGAGCCGTAATATAGCGGCTGCGCTATTGATAAAAGCGCTTGCTACGCAGCAGAGCGTAATATAGCGGCTGCGCTATTGATAAAAGCGCTTGCTACGCAGCAGAGCGTAATATAGCGGCTGCGCTATTGAAAAGCGTGCTACGCAGCAGCAAGCGTAATATGAGCGGCTGCGCTATTGAAAAGCGTGCTACGCAGCAGAGCGTAATATTAGCGGCTGCGCTATTGTAAAAGCGTGCTACGCAGCAGAGCGTAATATAGCGGGCTGCGCTATTGAAAAGCGTGCTACGCAGCAGCAGAGCGTAATATAGCGCCCCCTGCGCTATTGAAAAGCGTGCTACGCCGCAGCAGAGCGTAATATAGCGGCTGCGCTATTGACAAGCGTGCTACGCAGCAGCAGAGCGTAATATAGCGGCTGCGCTATGTGGAAGAGCGTTTGCTACGCAGCAGAGCGTAATATAGCGGCTGCGCTATGTGGAAGAGCGTTTGCTACGCAGCAGAGCGTAATATAGCGGCTGCGCTATGTGGAAGAGCGTTTGCTACGCAGCAGAGCGTAATATAGCGGCTGCGCTATGTGGAAGAGCGTTTGCTACGCAGCAGAGCGTAATATAGCGGCTGCGCTATGTGGAAGAGCGTTTGCTACGCAGCAGAGCGTAATATAGCGGCTGCGCTATTGATAAAAGCGCTTGCTACGCAGCAGAGCGTAATATAGCGGCTGCGCTATTGATAAAAGCGCTTGCTACGCAGCAGAGCGTAATATAGCGGCTGCGCTATTGATAAAAGCGCTTGCTACGCAGCAGAGCGTAATATAGCGGCATGCGCTATTGAAAAGGCGTTTTTGCTACGCAGCAGAGCGTAATATAGCGGCTGCGCTATGTGGAAGAGCGTTTGCTACGCAGCAGAGCGTAATATAGCGGCTGCGCTATGTGGAAGAGCGTTTGCTACGCAGCAGAGCGTAATATAGCGGCTGCGCTATGTGGAAGAGCGTTTGCTACGCAGCAGAGCGTAATATAGCGGCTGCGCTATGTGGAAGAGCGTTTGCTACGCAGCAGAGCGTAATATAGCGGCTGCGCTATGTGGAAGAGCGTTTGCTACGCAGCAGCAGAGCGTAATATAGCGGCTGCGCTATTGGAGAGCGTTTGCTACGCAGCGGAGCGTAGTATAGCGGCTGCGCTATTGTAAAGAGCGTTTGCTACGCAGCGGAGCGTAGTATAGCGGCCGCGCTATGGTTAAAAGCGTGCTACGCAGCAGAGCGTAATATAGCGGCCTGCGCTATTGCAAAAGCGTTTGCTACGCAGCAGAGCGTAATATAGCGGCTGCGCTATGTGGAAGAGCGTGTGCTACGCAGCAGAGCGTAATATAGCGGCTGCGCTATTGATAAGAGCGTTTGCTACGCAGCAGAGCGTAATATAGCGGCTGCGCTATTGATAAAAGCGCTTGCTACGCAGCAGAGCGTAATATAGCGGCTGCGCTATTGTAAAGAGCGTTTGCTACGCAGCGGAGCGTAGTATAGCGGCTGCGCTATTGTAAAGAGCGTTTGCTACGCAGCGGAGCGTAGTATAGCGGCTGCGCTATTGTAAAGAGCGTTTGCTACGCAGCGGAGCGTAGTATAGCGGCTGCGCTATGTGGAAGAGCGTTTGCTACGCAGCAGAGCGTAATATGTAGCGGCTGCGCTATGTGGAAGAGCGTTTGCTACGCAGCGGAGCGTAGTATAGCGGCTGCGCTATTGTAAAGAGCGTTTGCTACGCAGCGGAGCCTAGTATAGCGGCTGCGCTATTGTTGAAAGAGCGTGCTACGCAAGCAGCAGAGCGTAATATAGCGGCTGCGCTATGTGGAAGAGCGTTTGCTACGCAGCAGAGCGTAATATAGCGGCTGCGCTATGTGCAAGAGCGTTTGCTACGCAGCGGAGCGTAGTATAGCGGCTGCGCTATTGTAAAGAGCGTTTGCTACGCAGCGGAGCGTAGTATAGCGGCTGCGCTATTGTAAAGAGCGTTTGCTACGCAGCAGAGCGTAGTATAGCGGCTGCTGTGCTATTGGAAAGGCGTTTGCTACGCAGCGGAGCGTAGTATAGCGGCTGCGCTATTGTAAAGAGCGTTTGCTACGCAGCGGAGCGTAGTATAGCGGCTGCGCTATTGTAAAGAGCGTTTGCTACGCAGCGGAGCGTAGTATAGCGGCTGCGCTATGTGGAAGAGCGTTTGCTACGCAGCAGAGCGTAATATAGCGGCTGCGCTATTGGGGGGGGGGGGGGGGGGGGGGGGGGGGGGGTTGGGGGGTGGGGGGGGGGGGGGGGGGGGGGGGGGGGGGGGGGGGGGGGGGGGGAAGAGCGTTTGCTACGCAGCAGAGCGTAGTATAGCGGCTGCGCTATTGTAAAGAGCGTTTGCTACGCAGCAGCGGAGCGTAGTATAGCGGCTGCGCTATTGTAAAGAGCGTTTGCTACGCAGCGGAGCGTAGTATAGCGGCTGCGCTATTGTAAAGAGCGTTTGCTACGCAGCGGAGCGTAGTATAGCGGCTGCGCTATGTGGAAGAGCGTTTGCTACGCAGCAGAGCGTAATGTAGCGGCTGCGCTTACAGTGAAAGTGGCGTTTTGCTACGCAGCAGAGCCTAATATAGCGGCCTGCGCTATGTGCAAGAGCGTTTGCTACGCAGCAGAGCGTAATGTAGCGGCTGCGCTATGTGGAAGAGCGTTTGCTACGCAGCAGAGCGTAATATAGCGGCTGCGCTATGTGGAAGAGCGTTTGCTACGCAGCAGAGCGTAATATAGCGGCTGCGCTATTGATAAAAGCGTTTGCTACGCAGCAGAGCGTAATATAGCGCTCGCGCTAGTTGAAAAGCGTTTGCTACGCAGCAGAGCCTAATATAGCGGCTGCGCTACAGTTGAAAGCGGCTGCAATAGTTGAAAAGAGTTTGCTACGCAAGCGCCTAATATAGCGGCGCACTGCAATAGTGTAAAGCGTGCTACGCAGAGCTAATATAGCGGCCGGCAATAGTGAAAAGCGTGCTACGCAGCAGAGTATATAGCGGCTACGCTGCAGAGCCTTTAATATATGCGCTATTACAAAGCGTGTACGCAGCAAGCCTAAAGCGGCTGCGTTGGAAATGCTACGCAGCAGAGCGTAATATAGCGGCTGCGCTATGTGGAAGAGCGTTTGCTACGCAGCAGAGCGTAATATAGCGGCTGCGCTATGTGCAAGAGCGTTTGCTACGCAGCAGAGCGTAATATAGCGGCTGCAGAGCTAATATAGCGGCTATAGTGAAAGGAGCGTGTGCTACGCAGCAGAGCGGCTAATATAGCGGCTGCGCTTAATATAGCGGCTTTGTACAAAAGCGTGCTACGCAGCAGCCTAAATAAGCGGACAATAGTGAAAAGGTGCTATAGCGGCTGCGCTATGTGCAGGAGCGTTTGCTACGCAGCGGAGCCTAATATAGCGGCTGCGCTATTGGTACAAGCGTTTGCTACGCAGCGGAGCCTAATATAGCGGCTGCGCTATTGTAACGCGTGAAGCGTTTGCTACGCAGCGGAGCCTAATATAGCGGCTGCGCTGAAAATTACGCAGGCAGAAAAGCGTTTTGCTACGCAGCTACGGGGGCAGAGCGTAATATAGCGGCTGCGCTATGTAAAGAGCGTTTGCTACGCAGCAGAGCGTAATATAGCGGCTGCGCTATTGTAAAGAGCGTTTGCTACGCAGCGGAGCCTAGTATAGCGGCTGCGCTATTGTAAAGAGCGTTTGCTACGCAGCGGAGCGTAGTATAGCGGCTGCGCTACTGGAGGGCGTTTGCTACGCAGCGGAGCGTAATATAGCGGCTGCGCTATGTGCAAGAGCGTTTGCTACGCAGCAGAGCGTAATATAGCGGCTGCGCTACAGTGTAAAGAGCGTTTGTGCTACGCAGCAGAGCTAATATAGCGGCCTGCGCTATTGTAAAAGAGCGTTTGCTAACGGCAAGCAGAGCCTAATACAGCGGCCGCGCTACTGGTAAAAGCGTTTGCTACGCAGCAGAGCCTAATATAGCGGCTGCGCTATGTGCAGGAGCGTACGCTACGCAGCAGAGCCTAATATAGCGGCTGCGCTATTGTAAAGAGCGTTTGCTACGCAGCGGAGCCTAGTATAGCGGCTGCGCTACTGGTAAAAGCGTTTGCTACGCAGCGGAGCCTAGTATAGCGGCTGCGCTATTGTAAAGAGCGTTTGCTACGCAGCGGAGCGTAGTATAGCGGCTGCGCTATTGTAAAGAGCGTTTGCTACGCAGCGGAGCGTAGTATAGCGGCTGCGCTATTGTAAAGAGCGTTTGCTACGCAGCGGAGCGTAGTATAGCGGCTGCGCTATTGTAAAGAGCGTTTGCTACGCAGCGGAGCGTAGTATAGCGGCTGCGCTATTGTAAAGCGCGTTTGCTACGCAGCGGAGCGTAGTATAGCGGCTGCGCTACTGGAGAGCGTTTGCTACGCAGCGGAGCGTAGTATAGCGGCTGCGCTACTGGAGAGCGTTTGCTACGCAGCGGAGCCTAGTATAGCGGCTGCGCTATTGTAAAGAGCGTTTGCTACGCAGCGGAGCCTAGTATAGCGGCTGCGCTATTGTAAAGAGCGTTTGCTACGCAGCGGAGCCTAGTATAGCGGCTGCGCTATTGTAAAGAGCGTTTGCTACGCAGCAGAGCGTAATGTAGCGGCTGCGCTATGTGGAGGAGCGTTTGCTACGCAGCAGAGCGTAATGTAGCGGCTGCGCTATGTGGAGGAGCGTTTGCTACGCAGCAGAGCGTAAATATAGCGGCTGCGCTATTGTAAAGAGCGTTTGCTACGCAGCGGAGCCTAATATAGCGGCTGCGCTATTGGTACAAGCGTTTGCTACGCAGCGGAGCCTAATATAGCGGCTGCGCTATTGGTACAAGCGTTTGCTACGCAGCGGAGCCTAATATAGCGGCTGCGCTATTGGTACAAGCGTTTGCTACGCAGCGGAGCCTAATATAGCGGCTGCGCTATTGGTACAAGCGTTTGCTACGCAGCGGAGCCTAATATAGCGGAGCGGCTGCGCTATTGAAAAGCGTTTGCTACGCAGCGGAGCCTAATATAGCGGCTGCGCTATTGGTACAAGCGTTTGCTACGCAGCGGAGCCTAATATAGCGGCTGCGCTATTGGTACAAGCGTTTGCTACGCAGCGGAGCGTAATATAGCGGCTGCGCTATTGGTACAAGCGTTTGCTACGCAGCGGAGCCTAATATAGCGGCTGCGCTATTGGTACAAGCGTTTGCTACGCAGCGGAGCCTAATATAGCGGCTGCGCTATGGTGAAAAGCGTTTGCTACGCAGCAGAGCCTAATATAGCGGCCTGCGCTTAGTTGAAAAGAGCGTGCTACGCAGCAGAGCCTAATATAGCGGCTGCGCTATTGGCACAAGCGTTTGCTACGCAGCGGAGCCTAATATAGCGGCTGCGCTATTGGTACAAGCGTTTGCTACGCAGCGGAGCCTAATATAGCGGCTGCGCTATTGAAAGAGCGTGCTACGCAGCAGCAGAGCCCTAATATAGCGGCTGCGCTATGGTGAAAGAGCGTGCTACGCAGCAGAGCCGCCTAATATAGCGGCTGCGCTATGAAAAGCGTGCTACGCAGCAGAGCGTAATATAGCGGCTCTGCGCTATTGTAAAAGCGTTTGCTACGCAGCAGCAGAGCGTAATATAGCGGCTGCGCTATTGGTACAAGCGTTTGCTACGCAGCGGAGCCTAATATAGCGGCTGCGCTATTGGTACAAGCGTTTGCTACGCAGCGGAGCGTAATATAGCGGCTGCGCTATTGGTACAAGCGTTTGCTACGCAGCGGAGCGTAATATAGCGGCTGCGCTATTGGTACAAGCGTTTGCTACGCAGCGGAGCCTAATATAGCGGCTGCGCTACTGGAAAGAGCGTTTGCTACGCAGCAGAGCCTAATATAGCGGCGGCGCTATTGAAAAGCGTGCTACGCAGCAGCAGAGCACTAATATAGCGGCTGCGCTATTAAAGCGTTGCTACGCAGCAGAAGCGTAATATATAGCGGGCTGCGCTATTGTAAAAGCGTTTTTTGCTACGCAGCAGAGCCTAATATAGCGGCCTGCGCTATGGTGAAAATGGGCGTGCTACGCAGCAGAGCCTAATATAGCGGCTGCGCTATGAAAAGCGTGCTACGCAGCAGAGCGTATTATAGCGGCTGCGCTATGTGGAAGCGCGTTTGCTACGCAGCAGAGCCTAATATAGCGGCTGCTGCCGCTATGGTAAAGAGCGTTTTGCTACGCAGCAGAGCGTAAATATAGCGGCTGCGCTATTGGTACAAGCGTTTGCTACGCAGCGGAGCCTAATATAGCGGCTGCGAAAAAACTACGCAGCATTGTAAAAGCGTTGCTACGCAGGTGCAGCAGAGCCTAATATAGCGGCTGCGCTATGGTAAAGAGCGTTTGCTACGCAAGCAGAGCGTAATATAGCGGCTGCGCTACTGGAAAGAGCGTTTGCTACGCAGCGGAGCCTAGTATAGCGGCTGCGCTATGTGCAAGAGCGTTTGCTACGCAGCAGAGCCTAATATAGCGGCTGCTAGAGTAAAGAGCGTGCTACGCAGCAGAGCCTAATATAGCGGCTGCGCTATTGAAAAGCGTGCCACGCAGCAGAGCCTAATATAGCGGCTGCGAACTATTGAAAAGCGTTTGCTACCGCAGCAGCAGAGCGTAGTATAGCGGCTGCGCTATTGTAAAGAGCGTTTGCTACGCAGCGGAGCCTAGTATAGCGGCTGCGCTATTGTAAAGAGCGTTTGCTACGCAGCGGAGCCTAGTATAGCGGCTGCGCTATTGTAAAGAGCGTTTGCTACGCAGCGGAGCCTAGTATAGCGGCTGCGCTATTGTAAAGAGCGTTTGCTACGCAGCGGAGCCTAGTATAGCGGCTGCGCTATTGTAAAGAGCGTTTGCTACGCAGCGGAGCGTAGTATAGCGGCTGCGCTATTGTAAAGAGCGTTTGCTACGCAGCGGAGCCTAGTATAGCGGCTGCGCTATCAAGAGCGTGCTACGCAGCAGAGCCTAATATAGCGGGCTGCGCTATGGTTGAAAAGCGTTTTGCTACGCAGCAGAGCCTAATATAGCGGCTGCGCTATGTGCAGGAGCGTACGCTACGCAGCAGAGCCTAATATAGCGGCTGCGCTATCGACAAGCGTGCTACGCAGCAGAGCCTAATATAGCGGTCTGCGCTAATTGAAAAGGGGCGTGCTACGCACGCAGCAGAGCCTAATATAGCGGAGGCTGCGCTAATTGAAAAGGGGCGTGCTGCGCAGCAGAGCGTAATATAGCGGCTGCGCTATGAAAGCGTGCTACGCATCAGCAGAAGCGTAATTATAGCGGCTGCGCTATGTGAAAGCGTTTTGCTACGCAGCAGAGCGTTAATATAGCGGCCCTGCGACTATTGAAAAAGCGTGCTGCTACGCAGCAGAGCCTAATATAGCGGTGCTGCGACTATTGTTAAGAAAGCGTCTTTGCTGCGCAGCAGAGCGTAATATAGCGGCTGCGCTATTGAAAAGCGTGCTACGCAGCAGAGCCTAATATAGCGGCTGCGCTATTGAAAAGCGTGCTACGCAGCAGAGCCTAATATAGCGGCTGCGCTATTGAAAAGCGTGCTACGCAGCAGAGCGTAATATAGCGGCTGCGCTGCTGCAGCGGCTATTGTGCGGAAAAGAGCGTGCTACGCAGCAGAGCGTAATATAGCGGGCTGCGCTATTGAAAAAAAGGCGTGCTACGCAGCAGAGCGTAATATAGCGG
>JAGEOH010001738.1:12500-13565 GCA_032207245.1 Pardosa pseudoannulata | reverse complement strand
ACGATTCAATTCCATTTTTTGAAAGAGAAGAACTTTTCAATTTACTGTCAACAACACAAATAAAGCTATAATGGTAAATCGTCTGCTGAATTTATGTTTAAAAATATCAAACTTTCGATTAAAATCGTCTAAAATCGCCTAGCAACACTTACTGTTGCCAAGGCTAGAAATATATAATAGCAACCCTCGTAGCATATATATTATATAGTATATTTTAAATTTTGTATTTTTATTTTGTTCTATTATGTTATTTTTCAGCGTATAACATTTGCCCGGATGTATTGAAAATAATTAATAATACTATGTGGAATTACTATAATGGCCAGATATATGCAGTATAGTATAACCGTTGCATATAAATATATATACATATATATTATATAAATATACCAATAAAAACACAGTTTTATAAAGATTATTAGCAATTTTAGTGGACGGGTTTTCATTATCTTACAAATGTGAGAGCAGCTAACATGAATTTATGTAAAAAATAAGTAAAATTACAACATCTGTTTAACCTCAATCAAAATCGTTATGAAAATGTCTATGAGTGCGACTCCTTTTTGTTCTAAATTTCCTACAGGTAGCTAGGGAATATAAAGTTTTAGTTTTAACCATTTTTGAGGACGTGAACAGTAGCCAAATTATAAATAGTAGTTAGAAACCAAGGATGTTTTTTTTGCCCTTGACTAGATGAAAACCCCTTGAGTTTTCAGCTTAATGAGAGACGTCCTCTTTATTATAAAAAATAAATGCATTAGTTTACCTAGTTTACTTCATTACACACACACACACACACACACACACACACACACACACACACACACACATATATATATATATATATATATATATATATATATATATATATATATATATAAATATATCAGGTTTAAAAATTAGAGAAATTATAATTAAAAATAGTTAGAATCATTAACGATAACGTAATAGAAAAAAGACTACTCAGCGGAAATATACAGATAAAAAAGCTGATGCAAAAGTATATAGAAATTTATTTATATAAAAGAGGCATATTTCTGAGCTATCGGGCTGATAACATCCTAC
>JAGEOH010001738.1:0-7500 GCA_032207245.1 Pardosa pseudoannulata | reverse complement strand
AGCAAGTACAAGTTTAACTATTGCATTTATAAATAATCTAATAGTACCAATTCATGTGTTTAGAAATTGTGACATTGATTGAAAAATAGATGTTCTTATTTTTGCTTTCTTAAAAATATTCACATAATAAAATATCTCTACATGTTCTAATATGTTAGCAAAGTTTTATTTTGTTCTTGAAGCAACGAAATTTCGTTAAATGTTTGCATTAAGAAGTTCAGTCCAATATTTATGAGTATTATATTAGTCATAGTATTTTCAGGACAAAAATGTTTGCGCGGGAAAGCCTCTGAAATTTGGAAAATGTCACCGTATTTCAAGTACGATATTCTTATTTACGGTGAATTTCCTGAAGATAATTTGATTTACGATATCATAGAGTGGAATTAAAATATGTCGAAATTAACTCTGTATAGGGATGAATTAGTACTTAAAAAGACTTGACGTGTTTTACAAATCTTATTTATGTTCTTGCTTTTAAAATCTTTAAACAAGCATTTCATTTCTTGAATTGCAGTGTCAAATACTCTGGTTCCATTCACCGTAAAACCAACATTGCCCTTAAAATTTGAAATAGTATTTCCAACTCAGGTTGAGTCAGAGAAGTGCTTTACCCTTCACCTGGAATTCTCAGGCAATTCTTCCATAGGGCCACCGTAAAGTTGTGAATAACAGCCTCTTAATTTAGATCTATTTATTTGGAAACATGCTGGCATTCACAAAGGGCAATCAACGTAGTATACTCCAAGAGTTCTTTAGTGTCAGAGGAAATTATACTCGTCAAGTTTTGGCTATTGTCCAGAATGTTTTAAAATGTTTCAATATATATGACAGTCTTTTATCTTTAATTCTCTTTAATTTTACTCGTTGATTACATTACTTTTTTGTGCTTTCATATATTTACACTCTTTGTTTATGTTTGAAATTATTGTATTTCTTTATTTTAATTAAGGTATCGTTCATTTCGTTAAATGAGTAACCATTCTTGTGTTTACAAGTAAAAGGGGAGCAAAAAAGGTCTACATTTAATTAAGTGTAATGCTTTTTCGAAAAATTAAACAGTTAAAATTGTTAACCGATTTCCTATCGTCTCGTTTTAGGGACAGCTAAAAAATCGTTTGTAGGTTTTTGTTTTCTCGGAATGAGTTTTCCGTTTCAGCGAAGGTAGAATTCAGTTCTATAAACAAGTAACTAAATTTTCAATTTTCTGCTCTTGTTTATAATTTTGTCGTTATCGATATTTTAAGATTTTTCGAGCCCCGTACATAAGCTTTTTGACATGTAGTCGACAGAAACCATGAGAAATAGCATTATACATTATAAAGTTTCACTTTACAGTATTTTGTTTACATATTATAGCAAGTAAATCCGTTATCATGAAGTTTTTTCTTTTATACATAAAATAGCAATGTATGATGTTTAAAATGACAACTGATCACCAGGGTCCAATTAAGACAAAATTAGGCATAAAGGCTTTCTGGGGTTGCCACCTGAAGTTCAATATAACGTTCAATCAGTTTGTACACAACTTTTTGTACACGATACTATGAAATTTATTAGTACCATAAAAGTATTAAATTTGACATTTGATTTCCAATAAGAATTAAAAACTATTATTTAATTTTATATTACTTTCTGAATGAAGTTTCATGAAATATTGCTTGTAGATTTATAACTTTTGTTAGTTAAATAACTTAAATTTTAAAAATTGAAATTAAATTTTGGGGCGCCAAAAAATGAGGTAGACCAGGGCTTCTGCCAAGTTGACCCGTGCTTTAATCAGGCTGAGTGCTATGATTACGGCGTTAATTTAAAGTAATATTTTGTACAAATAATAAATATCTTACACCAATTTATCAAAATGTAATATGCTCAATTCTCAACTATTTTTATGCTTTATGCAGGGTTGCCACGGTCCTTAAGAACTCCTTAATTTTAGCTTTCACTTTTAAGGGCCCTTAAAGCTACTTAATTTTTGTCACAGGTCCTTAAAAACTCCTTAATTTTTAAATTGGAACGCGATCAAATTCTCTATCGACGAGATCCACAGTCTCATGTGATTTCCTATCAGTTTTCTTATATGACAAATAAATAATCTTTCGTATACTTAAGTAAAAGGTTTAAAGTATAAAGTCAGCTGCGCTTTCCTAATAGCTAACAGTCATGCAGATTTTAATTAAACGAAGCATAGAGGATGGGGGTTTGTAGATATTTCATTTACTTACGGAAAAATAATTTTCCTTGCATTAAATGTAATAGAAAAGTCTAAAACTTTCTTCTTTCTCTGGCAACGCCGGGTATAATCAGCAAATATGTGTATATATATATATATATATATATATATATATATATATATATATATATATATATATATATATCAGTCATTTTTAAACCCTCAGAAAGTACTGTTTATAATATCGTTTTTATTCACAATTTTTTTTAATTTGATCACCCAAAAAAATTTAGATGTACATTTTTCAAAATTAGGTGTTGTAAAATAGATTTCTTATATTAATTTTTAGGCATTTTTAAAAAAGGGCATTTATTGAACTTGCCTTGTCTGGTTCATAATCATTAAAATTTGTTCCTCATGAGATAGGGTTTATGCCGCTATATCGTGTATTTCAAGTAGGTCCGTATAAAAAGTTACTTTGTTCCTGAGAAAGTCCTTAATTTTTGTTCTGGAAAAAGAGCGGGAACTCTATGTGATATTACTAAATTATATATAATTTTTAAGTTTTTAAAATGCTCTGAGGTACTTCACTGTTTAAGAACTAGTTTATATTTGCGGAAAATAAATAAAGAACCTTGATTAAATTCAGAAACGGATATTTATTAATTAGAATAGTTTGATATGCGTGTATTACCAAAAAAGTAAAAATTGACATTTGAATTTTGTAATTTCCAATAAGTATAAAAATTATCGTTTGCTTTTATATAACTTTCCGTGTAAAGTTTCATGAATTATAGCTAGGAGAATTAATCAGAAAGATTTTTATATTTTGATAGTTAAATAAATTTAATTTTCAAAATTAGTTTTGACAACAAAAAATCAGAGGTTCACTCGGTTGAAATATTCAAAGTATTTTGTTTTATTCTATGTGTAGGCCAGAATGACTTACTGTTCACATAAACGTCAGAAATGACTGCTTTTAAACTTACCAGTTCATAGTATCGTGAGAAAAAAGACCAAACTAGCGTTGGAAAGTATCTTACAAAGTTTGCACTTTCGTGACTTGCGGATGAAACTGTCATTGATTTATCGTCCGCAAACAGCGCAGTGGTTTATGTTTCAAAGCCTCAGCCATCTGTAAACGCTTAGCTTTTGGATAAAGACGCGGAAACTTAGAAACACTGAAGATTTTTTTTTTCTTTTAATCTTTATCACCAGCTGAATGAAAGAAGTGTTGATACTACCACCAAAGTTGCTTCTTAATCCAGTTTAGCTTTGGGAAAATCATCGAAATTTTCTTCGTAACCGTAGTGTAGAGGATGCCAGAATAATAAATAAATAAATAAATAAATAAATATTGTCATTAAGAACCTCTTTTACACAATCTATAGAAAATATTGAACCAGAATTTTTCTAATTTGTCAATAATTGTATCTGTGTAAAAAAGTGTTTTCATTAATTTTATTTCTCTAGTCCCAAATTCAAATACCATTGCTGGCATGGATGTTTATAGCCACTTGGAATAGCCTTTAAGCAGTAGGTCCCGCTGTCACTAGTCCTCGTGTAGAAAAAATGTAAACCTTAGCGTTCTAAGTCAACTACAGGGTTCCCACAGTCCTTAAGAACTTAATTTCAGCTTTCATTTTTAAGGGCCCTTAAAAATGCTTAATTTTTATCAAAGGTCCTTAAAAACTCCTTAATTTTTAAATTGGAAAGCGATCAATTTCTCCATCGACGAGATCTGCCATCGTCATGTGATTTCCTATTAGTTTTTTCTTAGTTACTGGACAAATAAATAATCTTTCGTATACTTAAAAGGTTTAAAGTATAAAGTCAACTGCCCTTTCCTAATAGCTAACGGTCATGCAGATTTTAATTAAATGGAGGATGGGGGTTTGTAGATTTTTCAGTTACTTATCAAAATTAACTTTCATCAAATAGATTTATCTTATATTAGTTTTTAAGCATTTTTAAAAACTTAATTCTGAAATATTGTAGGGCATTTATTGAACATGCCTTATCTGGTTCATAATCATTAAAATATGTTCCACAGGAAATTGGGTTTATGATGTTATGTTGTGTATTTCAAGTAAGTCCTTATAAAAAGTTGCTTTGGTCCTTAGAAAGTCATTAAAAAGTCCTTAATTTTTGTTCTGGAAAAAGAGCGGGAACTCTGAACTAACCATGGATTAAGTTTAACAACCTATATTTCACCAGCATTGTATAACAGCAAAAATTGTTTTTCGGTGCATGTTTTTAATATCTATTTATTTATTTAATTGAAAGTTAAAAGGTAATTATTTGCGAATTTAGTGCTATCCTTTTTTCCCCCTTTTTAGTCAAACCTACTTACTTTTTTAAGTAAATAAAATTTTTTAAAAATCAGGATATTAAAATGAGTTTTAAAAGGTAATTTCTAAAATCTTAAGTGTTATAAAATAATCTTAAAAACTCAAGATTGTACATTAGATATTAATAACTCTGTTTTAGGCTTCATAAATTAGATAAACGAGTACGTGAATGCCATTTAGTCCTTAGTTTCTTAACCCTTTGGCTTTTTCCATATGACAGAATAATTATACCTTTTACATATTTCATATGCCCAACTCAAAAATATAAGTAAATTTTAGACGATACAGCAGATTATTTTCCACTTAAAATACAGTTCATTGTGTATCATGTGATATATAAGCGTATAACGTTAGGTGTTCTATTTTCTAATTGAATACTCTTTGGTAGATCTCTTTGTAGAGTTTATTCACATACAGGCCCTGATTAACGCACGGGCATTTAGGCCACGTGCCCTGGACATGAAAATTCAGCCGAGTGCTTGAAACACATATTAAGTGGGGGAAAATTGCAAACTTACGCTACCATCGTTAAGTTTTAATAAATTATTGTACGAGGTAATTTTGTTTGTCATGAACTCTATTATTTCCTATTTACTTTTAATTTTACTGTTATTTACCTGATAATTAATTCCCTCAACGAACCTGGTGCTCTTTTTATCCTATGGGTTATTGCATATTTATAAGACAGATTATTAGCAACGTACCACTATAAACCATTAAATCATCTCATCATTTTAAGTTATTTTTAATTCTATTATTATTTATTTTCTGCACCACAGAGTTGGTGAGTGTGACAAGGTCTAGGTCTTTAAAATTCTTAATTTTTAGCATGGCTAAACAGAGATGATACTGATTACGTAAAATGAAAATTTGGTGTTTTTGATTTTGAATATTACTTTAATGCTAATTTCTTAAATCCGTTTGCTAATTCAATGTTATAATTTTTATATGACTGTAAGTATAATAATTTGTCGCTATAAATTTGCATGGGGGTGAAGGGCACAAAAATTGGATTGTGCCCTGGGCACAAAAGTATCTTAGTCGGGCTCTGTTCAGATACTGACGTATACATACATATATTTAAAAGTATTAAACCCGAAGGTGGGGGCAGTTTTGATTATAAATAAAGTAGCTTTTATTCTAAAAAAAAAAAAAAAAAAAAAAAAAAAAAAAAAAAACGTTCGACCTCGTCGCCGACAACCACCGCTCGTCTTGTTTTAAACTCTTCTCTACGTTGCGAATCGCGGAAAACTAGAAACATCCTAATCAATCTCGAGCTCGCGATATTAGATGTACAGGACAGCCAAACGGTTAAAATTCTTAATTCTGAAAAAATTATGAAAACTTTTCATGAAAATTGACCATTTTTAATACCTTTATTCAACAGTTATTTAAAAAATTAAAAGTTATGAAATAAATAAACTGAACTTTTGAAAATGGAGGAAAGTTAAATTCAATGCGATAAAATGTTTTTGCATAAAAAGTACCTCACATTAAGAATAGGAAGAAGTAACTTTACAGGTCTGTGTTAGATTTTTGTACACTTTGGAGTTTCGTAATGTAAAATAGCTTATCTCATTTCGGCATTGTTCTGAGATAAGAATGTACGAACGATAACTTAATTATAAATGCCCCTCCTCTTACGCCCTCTCATTCGAATTCCGTTCTGCGTTAAGTTCTCCACAATACTCGTTTAATGCTACCCACGTTGTTTTTTTAGTATCGCTGCATCTGAACACAGGTGCTTGGATTGTCAAAGTGCTTCCATGCAGATTGCGACCAGGTGATAACGTTCGAACACTCATAGTTACAGGAGAAAACGTCGTAGGACGATGGTAATCTTCTACGTACTGAAGAACTTGCCAGTCGAGCTAGCGTGACAGAATCCATTTCATGTTAATGCGCATCATAACTACTTACAATGTCGAGGTTATTATAGATGGTAATGACAGACCTTAGCCTAAATTATACATATTGCATGTCATGTACTATGCGTATGTGAGTGTGCGAAAGTGGGGAGGGAAGGAAAACTCTGAATTCGAATGGCGAAAGTTTTGTACAAAGGTAGCTTTTTTTTTCTCACCTGAATTAGGTGCTTTTGTTTTAATGCGAAAATGAGTAGTTATAATATTGGAACCTTGAATTTTAAAAATTATTATTTTAGTTTACAAAAAAGCATTGAATTTTTTAAGCAACTGAAATACTAGAACGAAAGTTCTATTGATTGTCCCTTATGTTTAAAGCTGTACTCTATAAGAATTACGTTTAAAATGTAGGAATTTAAATATTTTATAAATTCTTTAGTACTGCAAAGCAGTTGTATTCATTTTTATTGAATATAAATTCGAATGGCGAAGGTTTTGTGCAAACGTAGCTTTTTTTTTTTCTTTTTTTTCCCCACCTGAATTAGGTGATTTTGTTTTAAGGCGAAAATGAGTAGTTATAATATAGGAACCTTGGATTTTAAAAGTTACTATTTTTAGCTTACAAAAAAGCAATGAATTTTTTAAGAACTGACATACTAGAACAAAAGTTCTATTGATGGCGCCTTATGTTAAGCTTTACTCTATTAGACATATGTTTAAAATGTAGGAATTAAAATATTTTATTAATTCTTTAGTACTGCAAAGCAGTAATTCATTTTTATTGAATATATATATATATATATATATATATATATATATATATATATATATATATATATATATATATATATATATATATATGTAAGTTACTATCCAAATATATAGAAGAACAAAAACTTAATTGTACTATATATATAGTACAATTAAGTTTTTGTTCTTCTATATATTAGGATAGCAACTTATATATGTTATAATCGACAAGTTTTACATATTAATTGTATATTCACCCCAACAGCAGGATGCTTTTCAATGTTCTGCAACAAACTTTCAGATAATCAAAAAATATTCTACCGTATACACGTTTATTATATCAGTCTTTACTTTTTCATAA
>JAGEOH010001737.1:5000-13571 GCA_032207245.1 Pardosa pseudoannulata | reverse complement strand
TTGATCAGCTTCGATGTAGTCGACATCAATCTTTTCTCTGCTATTTCCCTGTTCGTTGTAAGCTCATCTCGGTTAATCATCCATGGGAGACAAACTTCATATCTTCCCTCCTGATCAATACACACTGTATTCTGGAAATGATTCATAACAACTGCTTCCATTTCCTCTTTCAGTGGAGTCTCGTACGGGTCAGTTATTCCTATAGCTTCTAGGTTCCACAGCTTAGTAATATCGTCAGTATGAAGAAGAAGGGACGTTGCATAATTTCCAATACTACAATTAGTAACTTGTCCCATTATGATCCATCCAAGGTGTGTCTGCATGGCGACAAGTCCACATTCTACGTTATGTATTTAGCCAGTGTACAATCTGCCAGCAAAGTCGGCTCCAATCAGTAATTCAATTTGCTGATTGTTTGTTCCAACATCTGTGAGATGTATTCCTTTCTCTTTCAGTTCATTGAGCCATTTACCTTCTTTAATTCTTGGAATTGATCCGCAAATGGTAGTTTGATAATTCTTGGAATTGATCCGCAAATGGTAGTTTGATCCAAAACATCTATGTGAAGAGAGTACTTGTTGTGAATCCCAATCACCTTCAAATCATAGCGCTTATGTTCTTTTCTCGATGTACTTCCTCCAAATACTACATGGTTTAAAATTTCAGCTCATCTACAGTCGATTTAAGGAGGTACGAACGTTGAGATCCCATGTCTATGTTAGCTCTTACCGATTTGGTTTTTCCATAAGTTCCAATAGAAACTATCAAAGTTTGAAGTAAAACCTCATTCGAATGACACTGGTTTGATAGCGTAACATTCTGTTCCCCTCCATTTATATTTTCAGCTGGAGCTTTATTCATATGCCTTAGATCAGGACACACTATAGCCCAATGCTTCTTGCTGCAGATCAAGCATCTAAATTGGCTTTACAGAATTTCGAGCGATGTCCACCTTTTAAGCATGAAAAACAAGCTTTATTTTTCTTCAAAATGTCTGTTTTATCTTCATATGACATCGATTGACCTTTAAAACACTCTCTACTTTCATGCGGTTTTGCACAAAATACGCACTGTAGCTTTGTTTTCTCTCTGGCCGAACCGAAGAATAAATCGTTAGCAATTGGAGTAGCTATGCCCGGTCCTTTAGGTTTTTTAAACTTTCCCACAGATTCATTCTGACGAAAACCAGATTTTGCTAGTGAGATTCTTTCCTCACCCTCTACTTCAGTTTTAAGGAAGAGCAATAATTGTGTCAACTTCTTGCCATATGAATCATTTTCTTTCATCATACCAGGACTTCTTAACCAGACTCGTAGTATGTCTTCCGGGATACAGGACTCCACCAGAGGGAATAGCATGGCTGCATACTTGTCCGAAGTCATTCCTATTGATTCAAGTGACCTCAAGTACGATTCTAATTTGTCGTATAGTTGCATAATATTCAGCGTACCTTTAAAATTTGTAACATTCTTAACGACTAATGCTAACAGTTCTCGGACATAAAATTCGACTAGAAGCTCTTCTCGTCCGAATCGTGTCTTCAAACTCTCAATACATTTAGAATAATTCTCAGCAGTCGGCGGGTAGCTATCAACTATCTCACGCGCCCGACTACCTATAACCATGCACTGAATCAAATATTGAAACTTATCTTCTTTCTCCATTAGAGGATCTTCGTGAATTCGTTTGAACTGGCTCCAAAAATTTAACCAATCCTTTACATCTCCGCCAAATTTGGCGAGCTCTAATTGCGGTAGTTTCAGTCTCGGTTTCTCCATCAATATACTAGTAGGCGTGATCATAAGTTTATTTAAATATGCATTGACTCGAATTCTCGCATTATCTAATTTCTCACGGTATTCCTCGCAACATGCATATTCCTCATCAAATAGTCTGTCATTATATTCACCTTCTAACATAATATTACTAATGCTAGCATCCAATTTGGCTAATTCTATCGCTATACGTTCTAACGAAGCCAACTTGCTTTCAATTTCATCTTTAATTGGCTTCTCTCCGTCTAACAACATTTTCAAATTGTTAAAAGTTCTCGTAAATGCTGCCCGAACTGGCTGCCTTTGTTTAGCGAGAAGTTCCATGTTACTATCGTAACTGTTCAAAACGTAAGTTGATAAAAATGTTCAAAAGTCAGCAAAATAATTTACCAAATGGATGTCTTAATCACGTCCGGGTCACCAGAAATGTTCCGTGCATTCAAAAAGGTACACTTGACCTTTCATGCAAAAAAAAAACTGTAATTTTAAACATCAATACATAGCAACTCCATGCAAAACATTTTATTCCAAAGATTTCATAACACTGACTAAAATGGCGAAGTTGCCATACACAGAGAATAAACTTTATAAGAAATATACATTTGACGTCAGAATAACCCTCGTGACACATCGTTTCCTTCACAAGTATCATGTAGACCGTAGACATGGAAATATTTTTTCACTTTCATTTTCTTCGGAAATATTTTAAGTTTTCTTCAATAAAATTTTTTGAGTCCAATTATACCAGCACTTAAATATTTGGAGCAACGTTAGCATACAAGCCCATTGATGAGTTTCTACATTAAGCGATATATAAGTAAACTTTTTTTAAAGGACTTGTTACCTTACTTTTTGAATCACATATGTACATAAGCTATCGACTTACAGCAACTAACAGAGTGAAAATGCTAGTGGTAATCAAATTACATGTTTTAAAGAACATCTAAAAATAATTTTAAAATAAGTTTTCTTATTACGTCTTATGGACTATCTGGAAATGATGAAATGCACCTCCCCTAACTTCCGAATGAAATAAGGCCAGCCTTATTTGGAATATCTGTAAAGCAATAAGGCAATTTAACGTCACGAACTACTATAACGCCTTTCCCATTCATTTTCATGTTTACAACAGCCAATAGACAAACAATAAAAATGCCCTTCCGTTTGAAACTAAAGCTAGAATTGTCATAATTTGAGAATTTGCCCTACTGCGTGAAATCGCCTTATATCGAGTGAAAGTTTTTTTAGTGTATTATATTTCAGTCGAGAATTAACACATTTAACATAAAATTTTCAAGTTAAATGCCATATATATATATATATATTAATTTAGATTCTGGCAGTAAACGATAAATTAAGTCATCTTTTATTTCAAAGAGAAAAAGCACAAACACTCACTTTATTTATTAATCTGTAAATACATTTATTTTAGACATAAAAATGCTTAGAATTATTTTATTACTGAAGAATAATTTGCTTTTTCTCGTATTTGCATTTACATTCTAGACTAAAAAGACAAGAAATTTGATTTATCATTCCTGCATATAAGGTAACCATGGTTCATAAAAATGCATATTGTTGTAGCAGAGACTCCTCCAGTGACATCGCAGACACAAAATTTGCAAAAAGAAGCTTCATCGCCTAAGCATTTACGGTTCAACCTTTCTCGTTCAGGCAGAGAAATAAAACCGCCTTCTCGTTTTAAAGACTATATTTAGAACTATACTTGCGGAACTATATTTTGTAAATTTTAGTTTGTACAAATAGTAGTATTTAATTTACATTTATTAATTTTATTTGTCTTTTAATGTATTTAATTAGTATCGTAACTTTGTTACTGGGGAGGGAATGATGTAGTAGCACAGACTCAATGATTTGTTTTTAGTTTAAAAATCGTTTGCAGTTTGTAACAAGTTTATCGTTTGCAAGTTTTGGTTTTGCTGTTAAGTTTTTATAAAAAATTATGATGGAATAAAAGTTGTTGTTCTAAGTAGACTGGAAAATGTTTCGTTTCTTTTAATTGAATTATTATGCCTGATTAATGAATAAGAATATAAATATAGTTCAAACTAAGCTTAAAATTAATTTAATATCGTACCAGTACGCGATATTATCAAAGAGTATAAACTTTCTCTCTAGACATGTTTTACGATGAAATAAGTATAATATAACTAGTAGATTAAGGGTCGATCTCACCAAAGTCGTTTAATGACTAACCGCGATTAACCCATGGCTCCAACTAGAGTTGTGAGCAATGGAAAAAAAAACCGGGAAAAAATCGGGTTTTTTGGGAAGGAAATTTTGAAAATTTCCAAAACATGGGAGTTTTGAAGTATTTTGAAGTCGCCAATTTCTATTACACAATGAGAATCACTATTTTTTTCTGTCTTTGTTGTAGGCCTCAAAAGTTGATATTTTCACAAAATTTAGCTATTATATGCCATGAAAAAAAAAAAAAATTGAATAATTTTGATTAACTAACTATATTTGGCGAGGTATACTGTTTAACATGAAAGTATAAGTATATATTTCTTTGAGAAATATCCAATATTTTTTTTATTACATAAATATTAGGTAACTAGCATATAGCCCATCATATGACGGGATCAGTAAAATTTTTAATATTCCAGAACTGTTAAGTACCCAATGAGGCAGGTAATAAAATGGTTTGTTTTTTGGCTGAGAATTATCTGGTTCACTCTCAATAGTTTATTTATCGTCATACTCCTCTAGAGTCTCCCGATCCTGTAATGCAGTTTAGAATCACATGGAATTCATTTAGTCAAACCATGTGGTTGTGTATAACAAACAAACAAACTTCTTAATTTCCAAATATATATAAATTAAAAGTTAGATATTTAGTAGTCCTCGACTTATATGAAAAGAATTTATTGTTAATACCGATGATAAAATTTTCATTACAACAAAAAATAATCGATGATTGAATTTAAAATTATCACTTATATACTTAATCTATTATTTAAGTCAAATATAAAAGAAAATTATTTGCTTAATATGTAAGTTCAGCGATAAAACGTATGAAAATAATGCACGCGATATTTAAATAATTTAAAACAAGAAATGATTATATGAGATGGTTAAAGGAATGACGTCATAATGCTAGAAAAAAAATGTTATTTTTACCTATTTATTACGTGAATAAATTGATAAATTTAATCGCCTGCCCTTAGCCGAGGAATCCATTCCAGGTACAACCGCTTCAAAAATTTGCCGACAGACACCTTAGGCTATTATTATATAGGGGATAAATATTAGGCAATAATCTGTAGTGTCACAAAACCCATAAATCCTTATTTTTCTTGGATAACATCTCTCTCTCTCTCTCTCTCTCTCTCTCTCTCTCTCTCTCTCTCTATATATATATATATATATATATATATATATATATATAATGTGTGTGTGTAGGAATTGGACACAAAATGCAACAGTGTCATTTGATTACACCTTTAAATGATATATGCATTACAAAAAATAATAAACTGTTATTTTAAATTTAAAGATATTTATTTTTATATTATAAAAGGAGGGGAAAAAGTTTAGCATAAAGCAGTTTGCATAATAATTAATGATAAAAGGTAATGTATATAATTATTATATTAGCAATTAAAACTGAAGCAACCAGTTATGTGTTTGATAAGACTAACAGGGTAATTAATTACATAAGTGCTACTATAAAATCAATTAAATGCTCATTGCTATTATTTCTTGAATATATGCATATATATATATATATATATATATATATATATATTGCCAAAAGTAAAAAAAAATTCTTAGAAATAATATGCTAGTTCTTAAGTAGCCACTGTTGAAAAAATAAATGCAAACATTGTTAAAAGGATTCCTTCCCAAAGTTACCAAAATTCAGGGTTTATTCCCAAAAATTCTCGGTTTTATTTCCACATCTTCAAAATTCCGGTTTTTTGCATCTCTAGCTCCAACCAATGGTGAAATGCAATTCTCCGTTTAAACAGAGATTAATTGCGGTTAGCTGTTAAACGACTTTGGTGAGACCGGTATAAGATTTGTCACATTACTTGGGGCAGAAAAAAGGGCAGATTAAATATAAAATTAAAAAAAAAATTATATTTTAATCTGCCCTTTTTATTTATTTTTTTTTTCTAGTTCTTTTTGAAATTTTTTTAAAGATATAGTTTTTAATAATTCCAAATACTATTGTATTCTGAGTCATACATCCTTCGTTATTATTTTCGATCCAAATATACAGGTAACTTAATACAGGTACCAAATATAAGCCTAACTTAACAACCGAGTTCCGTTTTGAAGATTACGTCCTTATGCGAATTGGTCGTGAAGTTTACGCCAGGAATTAGGGAGCGTTGTAAAGTTATAAAAATTATGCAACAAAATTAAAATTTATTTAGAAAAAAACATGCATATGTTATAATATGTTTTACTTATTTGGTTATCTGGAGTAGTAAAGGGTCCAGGTAAAGGGGATGAGCACAATGGTCCTGGATTTAACAGTCGAAAAGAAACTCATGTTGTTTACTTTATAATTTTCTTTTTACTAGCTAAATTTCCCCATATCACCTTAAAAGTTCACTCATCTCCCTGCAAATTTTAACCCTCTGCCTGCTCATCCCGCGATTTCCACGGGCAACTCAAATGTAGCAAATTCTGCTCATCCCGCGATTTCCGCGGGCATGTGTTTTTCTTCCTTTATTGATGAGCGCATCCTGTTTATTCCCCGTTTATGCTCTTAAATAAATCATATACATTATTAGACGTTTAATTTACGTTTTGAACAACAGATACCATTAGTTATCAATTTAATTGCCGTATTTGAAGGTGCGTAGGATTACCGCTAACTTTTTGCTGTTTTCTTATCAGAAATGGCTGCTAGAAAACGATCAGCGATTGACAGAGTGTATATTCTTGATTCAGATTCTGCAAGCAATTTTAGTTGAGATAATGATATTGATATAGAAGTTTTGGACTGCTTCTCATATAGCGATGAATTTGATAATGATTCAATAAACGTGCAAAGCGTTAGGCAGTGTTGCAAAATTGATAGGAACGCTACGCTCCGAAAACAACAATGGAATCATTATATTAAAATTTTCAGGCGGTTCTTAGATCAATTGTTGTGGAATGCCTATGTACTTTACTAAAGCAAAACCCCAGACAAACTATAAAACTTTTGGTATTTTGTTTGAAATTTGTTCAAGAAATTATCGAAAAATATTCGGATACAAATAAAAGCGGTTGTCCTGGAAGACCGAGTTCTACTTGGAACCCTTTGATATCGATACCTCGTTATTTTCCAAGTGACATACCACCTAAACCCATAAAAAGAGAACCTTGAAGACAGTGTTGTGTATGCTGTTCAGGAAAAGATGCAAATAGCAAAAAAATTTGCAAAGAGACACGAATCTGGTGCAAAGACTGGGAAGTTGGACTTTGCCTTGAATCCTGCTTCAAACCCTATCACACTAAACTGCATTTCTAAGATATTTTTAGTCAGTCCTTTATATATTCTTAAATTTTGTATATTTTTTTATATTATTTAATAAATAGAAGCTAACTGTAATTCAATAGAAAATATTTTAAAAAGATATTTTGGTGAAATCATCTGAAATTAGTTTCTAATGATACTTACAACTTAGTTTCTAAGGCTAAAAATCTAGATAAAAAAATATTTCCTGGAAAGAAAACATGCATTTTTGAATTCTCCAATATATATAGATTTCAAATAGGCAATAAAAAAAATATGTCATTTTTAAAGCGATTTCGGTCTAAAAATTGAGCAGTCAGAGGGTTAATAACTTTCCAGATTTGTGGTGAGGTAAATACACCATCCTCTGAAACTGAACACTGAACATTGAAACACTGAATAGCCAAAAAAACTGGTATCGGCATGCGTATGCAAATAAAGAGATTAGGAACCAATCATAATATAGCATTGAGGTCGGCAACGCCAATATAAAACAAGTGTCAGACACAGTTGTGAGATCCGTTACTACTACTACAATGGCAGGTTATCAATGTTTATGCGAGTTTGAACGTGGTGTTATAGTCGAGGCACGAGAGATGGGTAGAGATGTAAAAAACCCGGAATTTTGAAGAGGTGGGAATAAACCCGGAATTTTGGGAAGAAGTCATTTTAACAATGTTTACATTTATTTTTTCAACAGTGGCTATTTAAGAACTAGCATATTATTTCTAAGAGATTTTTTTTTTACTTTTGGCAATATATATATATATATATATATATATATATATATATATATATATATATATTCAAGAAATAATAGCAAGGAGTATTTAAATGATTTTATAGTAGTACTTATGTAATTAATAACTCTGTTAGTCTTATCAAACACATAACTGGTTGCTTCAATTTTAATTGCTAATATAATAATTATATACATTATTTTTTTATCATTATTTCTAATGTAAATTGCTTTATGCTACACTTTCCCCCTTTTATATTATAAAAATTAATACCTTTAAATTTAAAATAACAGTTTATTATTTTTTGTAATGCATATATCATTTACAGGTGTAATCAATTGACACTTTTGTATTTTGTGTCCAATTCCTACACACACATTATATATATATATATATATATATATATATATATATATATATATATATATATATATATATATAGAGAGAGAGAGAGAGAGAGAGAGAGAGAGAGAGAAAGAGATGTTATCCAAGAAAAATAATGATTTATGGGTTTTGTGACACTACAGATTATTGCCTAATATTTATGTAATAATAAAAATATTGGATATTTCTGAAA
>JAGEOH010001736.1:0-13574 GCA_032207245.1 Pardosa pseudoannulata | reverse complement strand
GCACTAAATGGATTTTAAATTTAGAAATTCGATAAAAATCATTCATTTTATGATTTTGCCGATGGAAAACTGTCCTAAAAAAATTTTTTTTAAATTTTCTGAAACTTCAAAGTGTTTTTTTGCCCATTTGGGTATCCGAAATCGTTTTCGAGCTATTTTTATGAATTACAGTTTTTGGCTCGGAAATGGATTTTAACCTTGCAAATTAGACTTAAATCGTTTATTTTATTAAATTGCCGAGGAAAAACTGTCCGAAAAACCTATTTTTATTATCATTTAAGAATTCATAATTTTTCGATTTTATCCTGGTCATCGGTAAATCCGTTTCGAGCTATTTTCATGAATTAGAGTTTTTGCACTAAAATCGACTTTAAATTTAGAAATTCGATAAAAATCTTTCATTTTATGATTTTGCCGACGAAAACTGTAATAAAAACATATTTTGCCCGAAATGGCTCCGAAATCCGTCAAATCCGTGTTTTTTACGTTTTTTGTAAATTTTCAAGTTTTTTGTTCGGAAATGGATTTTAACCTTGCAAATTAGACTAAAATCGTTTATTTTATTAAATTGCCGAGGAAAAACTGTCCGAAAAACCTATTTTTATTATCATTTAAGAAAGTTGATTTTTCGATGCCCAGAATGGCTCCGAAATCCGTGAAATCCGTGTTTTTTACGGTTTTGTAAATTTTCAAGTTTTTTGTTCGGAAATGGATTTTAACCTTGCAAATTAGACTTAAATCGTTTATTTTATTAAATTGCCGAGGAAAAACTGTCCGAAAAACCTATTTTTATTATCATTTAAGAAAGTTGATTTTTCGATGCCCAGAATGGCTCCGAAATCCGTGAAATCCGTGTTTTTTACGCTTTTTGTAAATTTTCAAGTTTTTTGTTCGGAAATGGATTTTAACCTTGTAAATTAGACTTAAATCGTTTATTTTATTAAATTGCCGAGGAAAAACTGTCCGAAAAACCTATTTTTATTATCATTTAAGAAAGTTGATTTTTCGATGCCCAGAATGGCTCCGAAATCCGTCAAATCCGTGTTTTTTACGCTTTTTGTAAATTTTCAAGTTTTTTGTTCGGAAATGGATTTTAACCTTGTAAATTAGACTTAAATCGTTTATTTTATTAAATTGCCGAGGAAAAACTGTCCGAAAAACCTATTTTTATTATCATTTAAGAAAGTTGATTTTTCGATGCCCAGAATGGCTCCGAAATCCGTCAAATCCGTGTTTTTTACGCATTTTGTAAATTTTCAAGTTTTTTGTTCGGAAATGGATTTTAACCTTGCAAATTAGACTTAAATCGTTTATTTTATTAAATTGCCGAGGAAAAACTGTCCGAAAAACCTATTTTTATTATCATTTAAGAAAGTTGATTTTTCGATGCCCAGAATGGCTCCGAAATCCGTCAAATCCGTGTTTTTTACGCTTTTTGTAAATTTTCAAGTTTTTTGTTCGGAAATGGATTTTAACCTTGCAAATTAGACTTAAATCGTTTATTTTATTAAATTGCCGAGGAAAAACTGTCCGAAAAACCTATTTTTATTATCATTTAAGAAAGTTTATTTTTTGATGCCCAGAATGGCTCCGAAATCCGTCAAATCCGGGTTTTTTATGCTTTTTGAAAATTTTCAAGTTTTTTGTTCGGAAATGGATTTTAACCTTGTAAATTAGACTTAAATCGTTTATTTTATTAAATTGCCGAGGAAAAACTGTCCGAAAAACCTATTTTTATTATCATTTAAGAAAGTTGATTTTTCGATGCCCAGAATGGCTCCGAAATCCGTCAAATCCGTGTTTTTTACGCTTTTTGTAAATTTTCAAGTTTTTTGTTCGGAAATGGATTTTAACCTTGCAAATTAGACTTAAATCGTTTATTTTATTAAATTGCCGAGGAAAAACTGTCCGAAAAACCTATTTTATTATCATTTAAGAAAGTTGATTTTTCGATGCCCAGAATGGCTCCGAAATCCGTGAAATCCGTGTTTTTTACGCTTTTTGTAAATTTTCAAGTTTTTTGTTCGGAAATGGATTTTAACCTTGTAAATTAGACTTAAATCGTTTATTTTATTAAATTGCCGAGGAAAAACTGTCCGAAAAACCTATTTTTATTATCATTTAAGAAAGTTGATTTTTCGATGCCCAGAATGGCTCCGAAATCCGTCAAATCCGTGTTTTTTACGTTTTTTGTAAATTTTCAAGTTTTTTGTTCGGAAATGGATTTTAACCTTGTAAATTAGACTTAAATCGTTTATTTTATTAAATTGCCGAGGAAAAACTGTCCGAAAAACCTATTTTTATTATCATTTAAGAAAGTTGATTTTTCGATGCCCGAAATGGCTCCGAAATCCGCCAAATCCGTGTTTTTTAAGTTTTTTGTAAATTTTCAAGTTTTTTGTTCGGAAATGGATTTTAACCTTGTAAATTAGACTTAAATCGTTTATTTTATTAAATTGCCGAGGAAAAACTGTCCGAAAAACCTATTTTTATTATCATTTAAGAAAGTTGATTTTTCGATGCCCAGATTGGCTCCGAAATCCGACAAATCCGTGTTTTTTACGCTTTTTGTAAATTTTCAAGTTTTTTGTTCGGAAATGGATTTTAACCTTGTAAATTAGACTTAAATCGTTTATTTTATTAAATTGCCGAGGAAAAACTGTCCGAAAAACCTATTTTTATTATCATTTAAGAAAGTTGATTTTTCGATGCCCAGAATGGCTCCGAAATCCGTCAAATCCGTGTTTTTTACGCTTTTTGTAAATTTTCAAGTTTTTTGTTCGGAAATGGATTTTAACCTTGCAAATTAGACTAAAATCGTTTATTTTATTAAATTGCCGAGGAAAAACTGTCCGAAAAACCTATTTTTATTATCATTTAAGAAAGTTGATTTTTCGATGCCCAGAATGGCTCCGAAATCCGTGAAATCCGGGTTTTTTATGCTTTTTGAAAATTTTCAAGTTTTTTGTTCGGAAATGGATTTTAACCTTGTAAATTAGACTTAAATCGTTTATTTTATTAAATTGCCGAGGAAAAACTGTCCGAAAAACCTATTTTTATTATCATTTAAGAAAGTTGATTTTTCGATGCCCAGAATGGCTCCGAAATCCGTCAAATCCGTGTTTTTTATGCTTTTTGTAAATTTTCAAGTTTTTTGTTCGGAAATGGATTTTAACCTTGCAAATTAGACTTAAATCGTTTATTTTATTAAATTGCCGAGGAAAAACTGTCCGAAAAACCTATTTTTATTATCATTTAAGAAAGTTGATTTTTCGATGCCCAGAATGGCTCCGAAATCCGCCAAATCCGTGTTTTTTATGTTTTTTGTAAATTTTCAAGTTTTTTGTTCGGAAATGGATTTTAACCTTGCAAATTAGACTTAAATCGTTTATTTTATTAAATTGCCGAGGAAAAACTGTCCGAAAAACCTATTTTTATTATCATTTAAGAAAGTTGATTTTTCGATGCCCAGAATGGCTCCGAAATCCGCCAAATCCGTGTTTTTTACGCTTTTTGTAAATTTTCAAGTTTTTTGTTCGGAAATGGATTTTAACCTTGCAAATTAGACTTAAATCGTTTATTTTATTAAATTGCCGAGGAAAAACTGTCCGAAAAACCTATTTTTATTATCATTTAAGAAATTTGATTTTTCGATGCCCAGAATGGCTCCGAAAACCGTCAAATCCGTGTTTTTTACGCTTTTTGTAAATTTTCAAGTTTTTTGTTCGGAAATGGATTTTAACCTTGCAAATTAGACTTAAATCGTTTATTTTATTAAATTGCCGAGGAAAAACTGTCCGAAAAACCTATTTTTATTATCATTTAAGAAAGTTTATTTTTCGATGCCCAGAATGGCTCCGAAATCCGTGAAATCCGTGTTTTTTACGCTTTTTGTAAATTTTCAAGTTTTTTGTTCGGAAATGGATTTTAACCTTGTAAATTAGACTTAAATCGTTTATTTTATTAAATTGCCGAGGAAAAACTGTCCGAAAAACCTATTTTTATTATCATTTAAGAAAGTTGATTTTTCGATGCCCGAAATGGCTCCGAAATCCGCCAAATCCGTGTTTTTTAAGTTTTTTGTAAATTTTCAAGTTTTTTGTTCGGAAATGGATTTTAACCTTGCAAATTAGACTTAAATCGTTTATTTTATTAAATTGCCGAGGAAAAACTGTCCGAAAAACCTATTTTTATTATCATTTAAGAAAGTTGATTTTTCGATGCCCGAAATGGCTCCGAAATCCGCCAAATCCGTGTTTTTTAAGTTTTTTGTAAATTTTCAAGTTTTTTGTTCGGAAATGGATTTTAACCTTGCAAATTAGACTTAAATCGTTTATTTTATTAAATTGCCGAGGAAAAACTGTCCGAAAAACCTATTTTTATTATCATTTAAGAAAGTTGATTTTTCGATGCCCAGAATGGCTCCGAAATCCGTCAAATCCGTGTTTTTTACGGTTTTTGTAAATTTTCAAGTTTTTTGTTCGGAAATGGATTTTAACCTTGCAAATTAGACTTAAATCGTTTATTTTATTAAATTTCCGAGGAAAAACTGTCCGAAAAACCTATTTTTATTATCATTTAAGAAAGTTGATTTTTCGATGCCCAGAATGGCTCCGAAATCCGTCAAATCCGTGTTTTTACGGTTTTTGTAAATTTTCAAGTTTTTTGTTCGGAAATGGATTTTAACCTTGTAAATTAGACTTAAATCGTTTATTTTATTAAATTGCCGAGGAAAAACTGTCCGAAAAACCTATTTTTATTATCATTTAAGAAAGTTGATTTTTCGATGCCCAGAATGGCTCCGAAATCCGTCAAATCCGTGTTTTTTACGCTTTTTGTAAATTTTCAAGTTTTTTGTTCGGAAATGGATTTTAACCTTGCAAATTAGACTTAAATCGTTTATTTTATTAAATTGCCGAGGAAAAACTGTCCGAAAAACCTATTTTTATTATCATTTAAGAAAGTTGATTTTTCGATGCCCAGAATGGCTCCGAAATCCGTCAAATCCGTGTTTTTTACGGTTTTTGTAAATTTTCAAGTTTTTTGTTCGGAAATGGATTTTAACCTTGCAAATTAGACTTAAATCGTTTATTTTATTAAATTGCCGAGGAAAAACTGTCCGAAAAACCTGTTTTTATTATCATTTAAGAAAGTTGATTTTTCGATGCCCAGAATGGCTCCGAAATCCGCCAAATCCGTGTTTTTTACGCTTTTTGTAAATTTTCAAGTTTTTTGTTCGGAAATGGATTTTAACCTTGTAAATTAGACTTAAATCGTTTATTTTATTAAATTGCCGAGGAAAAACTGTCCGAAAAACCTATTTTTATTATCATTTAAGAAAGTTGATTTTTCGATGCCCAGAATGGCTCCGAAATCCGTCAAATCCGTGTTTTTTACGCTTTTTGTAAATTTTCAAGTTTTTTGTTCGGAAATGGATTTTAACCTTAAAAATTAGACTTAAATCGTTTATTTTATTAAATTGCCGAGGAAAAACTGTCCGAAAAACCTATTTTTATTATCATTTAAGAAAGTTGATTTTTCGATGCCCAGAATGGCTCCGAAATCCGTCAAATCCGTGTTTTTTACGCTTTTTGTAAATTTTCAAGTTTTTTGTTCGGAAATGGATTTTAACCTTGTAAATTAGACTTAAATCGTTTATTTTATTAAATTGCCGAGGAAAAACTGTCCGAAAAACCTATTTTTATTATCATTTAAGAAAGTTGATTTTTCGATGCCCAGAATGGCTCCGAAATCCGCCAAATCCGTGTTTTTTACGTTTTTTGTAAATTTTCAAGTTTTTGTTCGGAAATGGATTTTAACCTTGTAAATTAGACTTAAATCGTTTATTTTATTAAATTGCCGAGGAAAAACTGTCCGAAAAACCTATTTTTATTATCATTTAAGAAAGTTGATTTTTCGATGCCCAGAATGGCTCCGAAATCCGTCAAATCCGTGTTTTTTACGCTTTTTGTAAATTTTCAATTTTTTTTGTTCGGAAATGGATTTTAACCTTGTAAATTAGACTTAAATCGTTTATTTTATTAAATTGCCGAGGAAAAACTGTCCGAAAAACCTATTTTTATTATCATTTAAGAAAGTTGATTTTTCGATGCCCAGAATGGCTCCGAAATCCGTCAAATCCGTGTTTTTTACGCTTTTTGTAAATTTTCAAGTTTTTTGTTCGGAAATGGATTTTAACCTTGCAAATTAGACTTAAATCGTTTATTTTATTAAATTGCCGAGGAAAAACTGTCCGAAAAACCTATTTTTATTATCATTTAAGAAAGTTGATTTTTCGATGCCCAGAATGGCTCCGAAATCCGTCAAATCCGTGTTTTTTATGGTTTTTGTAAATTTTCAAGTTTTTTGTTCGGAAATGGATTTTAACCTTGAAAATTAGACTTAAATCGTTTATTTTATTAAATTGCCGAGGAAAAACTGTCCGAAAAACCTATTTTTATTATCATTTAAGAAAGTTGATTTTTCGATGCCCAGAATGGCTCCGAAATCCGCCAAATCCGTGTTTTTACGTTTTTTGTAAATTTTCAAGTTTTTTGTTCGGAAATGGATTTTAACCTTGTAAATTAGACTTAAATCGTTTATTTTATTAAATTGCCGAGGAAAAACTGTCCGAAAAACCTATTTTTATTATCATTTAAGAAAGTTGATTTTTCGATGCCCGAAATGGCTCCGAAATCCGCCAAATCCGTGTTTTTTATGCTTTTTGTAAATTTTCAAGTTTTTTGTTCGGAAATGGATTTTAACCTTGTAAATTAGACTTAAATCGTTTATTTTATTAAATTGCCGAGGAAAAACTGTCCGAAAAACCTATTTTTATTATCATTTAAGAAAGTTGATTTTTCGATGCCCAGAATGGCTCCGAAATCCGTCAAATCCGTGTTTTTTACGGTTTTTGTAAATTTTCAAGTTTTTTGTTCGGAAATGGATTTTAACCTTGAAAATTAGACTTAAATCGTTTATTTTATTAAATTGCCGAGGAAAAACTGTCCGAAAAACCTATTTTTATTATCATTTAAGAAAGTTGATTTTTCGATGCCCAGAATGGCTCCGAAATCCGTCAAATCCGTGTTTTTTACGCTTTTTGTAAATTTTCAAGTTTTTTGTTCGGAAATGGATTTTAACCTTGTAAATTAGACTTAAATCGTTTATTTTATTAAATTGCCGAGGAAAAACTGTCCGAAAAAACCTATTTTTATTATCATTTAAGAAAGTTGATTTTTCGATGCCCAGAATGGCTCCGAAATCCGTCAAATCCGTGTTTTTTACGCTTTTTGTAAATTTTCAAGTTTTTTGTTCGGAAATGGATTTTAACCTTGTAAATTAGACTTAAATCGTTTATTTTATTAAATTGCCGAGGAAAAACTGTCCGAAAAACCTATTTTTATTATCATTTAAGAAAGTTGATTTTTCGATGCCCAGAATGGCTCCGAAATCCGTCAAATCCGTGTTTTTTACGCTTTTTGTAAATTTTCAAGTTTTTTGTTCGGAAATGGATTTTAACCTTGCAAATTAGACTTAAATCGTTTATTTTATTAAATTGCCGAGGAAAAACTGTCCGAAAAACCTATTTTTATTATCATTTAAGAAAGTTGATTTTTCGATGCCCAGAATGGCTCCGAAATCCGTCAAATCCGTGTTTTTTACGCTTTTTTGTAAATTTTCAAGTTTTTTGTTCGGAAATGGATTTTAACCTTGTAAATTAGACTTAAATCGTTTATTTTATTAAATTGCCGAGGAAAAACTGTCCGAAAAACCTATTTTTATTATCATTTAAGAAAGTTGATTTTTCGATGCCCAGAATGGCTCCGAAATCCGTCAAATCCGTGTTTTTTACGCTTTTTGTAAATTTTCAAGTTTTTTGTTCGGAAATGGATTTTAACCTTGTAAATTAGACTTAAATCGTTTATTTTATTAAATTGCCGAGGAAAAACTGTCCGAAAAACCTATTTTTATTATCATTTAAGAAAGTTGATTTTTCGATGCCCGAAATGGCTCCGAAATCCGTCAAATCCGTGTTTTTTACGCTTTTTGTAAATTTTCAAGTTTTTTGTTCGGAAATGGATTTTAACCTTGCAAATTAGACTTAAATCGTTTATTTTATTAAATTGCCGAGGAAAAACTGTCCGAAAAACCTATTTTTATTATCATTTAAGAAAGTTGATTTTTCGATGCCCAGAATGGCTCCGAAATCCGTGAAATCCGTGTTTTTTATGCTTTTTGTAAATTTTCAAGTTTTTTGTTCGGAAATGGATTTTAACCTTGCAAATTAGACTTAAATCGTTTATTTTATTAAATTGCCGAGGAAAAACTGTCCGAAAAACCTATTTTTATTATCATTTAAGAAAGTTGATTTTTCGATGCCCAGAATGGCTCCGAAATCCGTCAAATCCGTGTTTTTACGCTTTTTGTAAATTTTCAAGTTTTTTGTTCGGAAATGGATTTTAACCTTGCAAATTAGACTTAAATCGTTTATTTTATTAAATTGCCGAGGAAAAACTGTCCGAAAAACCTATTTTTATTATCATTTAAGAAAGTTGATTTTTCGATGCCCAGAATGGCTCCGAAATCCGTCAAATCCGTGTTTTTTACGCTTTTTGTAAATTTTCAAGTTTTTTGTTCGGAAATGGATTTTAACCTTGTAAATTAGACTTAAATCGTTTATTTTATTAAATTGCCGAGGAAAAACTGTCCGAAAAACCTATTTTTATTATCATTTAAGAAAGTTGATTTTTCGATGCCCAGAATGGCTCCGAAATCCGTCAAATCCGTGTTTTTTACGTTTTTTGTAAATTTTCAAGTTTTTTGTTCGGAAATGGATTTTAACCTTGCAAATTAGACTTAAATCGTTTATTTTATTAAATTGCCGAGGAAAAACTGTCCGAAAAACCTATTTTTATTATCATTTAAGAAAGTTGATTTTTGATGCCCAGAATGGCTCCGAAATCCGTCAAATCCGTGTTTTTTACGGTTTTTGTAAATTTTCAAGTTTTTTGTTCGGAAATGGATTTTAACCTTGCAAATTAGACTTAAATCGTTTATTTTATTAAATTGCCGAGGAAAAACTGTCCGAAAAAAATATTTTTATTATCATTTAAGAAAGTTGATTTTTCGATGCCAGAATGGCTCCGAAATCCGTCAAATCCGTGTTTTTTACGTTTTTGTAAATTTTCAAGTTTTTTGTTCGGAAATGGATTTTAACCTTGTAAATTAGACTTAAATCGTTTATTTTATTAAATTGCCGAGGAAAAACTGTCCGAAAAACCTATTTTTATTATCATTTAAGAAAGTTTATTTTTCGATGCCCAGAATGGCTCCGAAATCCGTCAAATCCGTGTTTTTTACGCTTTTTGTAAATTTTCAAGTTTTTTGTTCGGAAATGGATTTTAACCTTGTAAATTAGACTTAAATCGTTTATTTTATTAAATTGCCGAGGAAAAACTGTCCGAAAAACCTATTTTTATTATCATTTAAGAAAGTTGATTTTTCGATGCCCAGAATGGCTCCGAAATCCGTCAAATCCGTGTTTTTTACGGTTTTTGTAAATTTTCAAGTTTTTTGTTCGGAAATGGATTTTAACCTTGTAAATTAGACTTAAATCGTTTATTTTATTAAATTGCCGAGGAAAAACTGTCCGAAAAACCTATTTTTATTATCATTTAAGAAAGTTGATTTTTCGATGCCCAGAATGGCTCCGAAATCCGTCAAATCCGTGTTTTTTACGCTTTTTGAAAATTTTCAAGTTTTTTGTTCGGAAATGGATTTTAACCTTGCAAATTAGACTTAAATCGTTTATTTTATTAAATTGCCGAGGAAAAACTGTCCGAAAAACCTATTTTTATTATCATTTAAGAAAGTTGATTTTTCGATGCCCAGAATGGCTCCGAAATCCGTCAAATCCGTGGTTTTACGTTTTTTGTAAATTTTCAAGTTTTTTGTTCGGAAATGGATTTTAACCTTGTAAATTAGACTTAAATCGTTTATTTTATTAAATTGCCGAGGAAAAACTGTCCGAAAAACCTATTTTTATTATCATTTAAGAAAGTTGATTTTTCGATGCCCAGAATGGCTCCGAAATCCGTCAAATCCGTGTTTTTTACGCTTTTTGTAAATTTTCAAGTTTTTTGTTCGGAAATGGATTTTAACCTTGCAAATTAGACTTAAATCGTTTATTTTATTAAATTGCCGAGGAAAAACTGTCCGAAAAACCTATTTTTATTATCATTTAAGAAAGTTGATTTTTCGATGCCCAGAATGGCTCCGAAATCCGTCAAATCCGTGTTTTTTACGGTTTTTGTAAATTTTCAAGTTTTTTGTTCGGAAATGGATTTTAACCTTGCAAATTAGACTTAAATCGTTTATTTTATTAAATTGCCGAGGAAAAACTGTCCGAAAAACCTATTTTTATTATCATTTAAGAAAGTTGATTTTTCGATGCCCAGAATGGCTCCGAAATCCGTCAAATCCGTGTTTTTTACGCTTTTTGTAAATTTTCAAGTTTTTTGTTCGGAAATGGATTTTAACCTTGCAAATTAGACTTAAATCGTTTATTTTATTAAATTGCCGAGGAAAAACTGTCCGAAAAACCTATTTTTATTATCATTTAAGAAAGTTGATTTTTTGATGCCCAGAATGGCTCCGAAATCCGTCAAATCCGTGTTTTTTACGCTTTTTGTAAATTTTCAAGTTTTTTGTTCGGAAATGGATTTTAACCTTGCAAATTAGACTTAAATCGTTTATTTTATTAAATTGCCGAGGAAAAACTGTCCGAAAAACCTATTTTTATTATCATTTAAGAAAGTTGATTTTTCGATGCCCAGAATGGCTCCGAAATCCCCCAAATCCGTGTTTTTTTAAGTTTTTTGTAAATTTTCAAGTTTTTTGTTCGGAAATGGATTTTAACCTTGCAAATTAGACTTAAATCGTTTATTTTATTAAATTGCCGAGGAAAAACTGTCCGAAAAACCTATTTTTATTATCATTTAAGAAAGTTGATTTTTCGATGCCCAGAATGGCTCCGAAATCCGTCAAATCCGTGTTTTTTACGGTTTTTGTAAATTTTCAAGTTTTTTGTTCGGAAATGGATTTTAACCTTGCAAATTAGACTTAAATCGTTTATTTTATTAAATTGCCGAGGAAAAACTGTCCGAAAAACCTATTTTTATTATCATTTAAGAAAGTTGATTTTTCGATGCCCAGAATGGCTCCGAAATCCGTCAAATCCGTGTTTTTTACGCTTTTTGTAAATTTTCAAGTTTTTTGTTCGGAAATGGATTTTAACCTTGCAAATTAGACTTAAATCGTTTATTTTATTAAATTGCCGAGGAAAAACTGTCCGAAAAACCTATTTTTATTATCATTTAAGAAAGTGGATTTTTCGATGCCCAGAATGGCTCCGAAATCCGTCAAATCCTTGTTTTTTACGCTTTTTGTAAATTTTCAAGTTTTTTGTTCGGAAATGGATTTTAACCTTGCAAATTAGACTTAAATCGTTTATTTTATTAAATTGCCGAGGAAAAACTGTCCGAAAAACTTATTTTTATTATCATTTAAGAAAGTTGATTTTTCGATGCCCAGAATGGCTCCGAAATCCGTCAAATCCGTGTTTTTTACGCTTTTTGTAAATTTTCAAGTTTTTTGTTCGGAAATGGATTTTAACCTTGCAAATTAGACTTAAATCGTTTATTTTATTAAATTGCCGAGGAAAAACTGTCCGAAAAACCTATTTTTATTATCATTTAAGAAAGTTGATTTTTCGATGCCCAGAATGGCTCCGAAATCCGTCAAATCCGTGTTTTTTACGTTTTTTGTAAATTTTCAAGTTTTTTGTTCGGAAATGGATTTTAACCTTGCAAATTAGACTTAAATCGTTTATTTTATTAAATTGCCGAGGAAAAACTGTCCGAAAAACCTATTTTTATTATCATTTAAGAAAGTCGATTTTTCGATGCCCGAAATGGCTCCGAAATCCGCCAAATCCGTGTTTTTTAAGTTTTTTTGTAAATTTTCAAGTTTTTTGTTCGGAAATGGATTTTAACCTTGCAAATTAGACTTAAATCGTTTATTTTATTAAATTGCCGAGGAAAAACTGTCCGAAAAACCTATTTTTATTATCATTTAAGAAAGTTGATTTTTCGATGCCCGAAATGGCTCCGAAATCCGCCAAATCCGTGTTTTTTAAGTTTTTTGTAAATTTTCAAGTTTTTTGTTCGGAAATGGATTTTAACCTTGCAAATTAGACTTAAATCGTTTATTTTATTAAATTGCCGAGGAAAAACTGTCCGAAAAACCTATTTTTATTATCATTTAAGAAAGTTGATTTTTCGATGCCCAGAATGGCTCCGAAATCCGTCAAATCCGTGTTTTTTACGCTTTTTGTAAATTTTCAAGTTTTTTGTTCGGAAATGGATTTTAACCTTGCAAATTAGACTTAAATCGTTTATTTTATTAAATTGCCGAGGAAAAACTGTCCGAAAAACCTATTTTTATTATCATTTAAGAAAGTGGATTTTTCGATGCCCAGAATGGCTCCGAAATCCGTCAAATCCGTGTTTTTTACGCTTTTTGTAAATTTTCAAGTTTTTTGTTCGGAAATGGATTTTAACCTTGCAAATTAGACTTAAATCGTTTATTTTATTAAATTGCCGAGGAAAAACTGTCCGAAAAACCTATTTTTATTATCATTTAAGAAAGTTGATTTTTCGATGCCCAGAATGGCTCCGAAATCCGTCAAATCCGTGTTTTTTACGGTTTTTGTAAATTTTCAAGTTTTTTGTTCGGAAATGGATTTTAACCTTGCAAATTAGACTTAAATCGTTTATTTTATTAAATTGCCGAGGAAAAACTGTCCGAAAAACCTATTTTTATTATCATTTAAGAAAGTTGATTTTTCGATGCCCGAAATGGCTCCGAAATCCGCCAAATCCGTGTTTTTTAAGTTTTTTTGTAAATTTTCAAGTTTTTTGTTCGGAAATGGATTTTAACCTTGCAAATTAGACTAAAATCGTTTATTTTATTAAATTGCCGAGGAAAAACTGTCCGAAAAACCTATTTTTATTATCATTTAAGAAAGTTGATTTTTCGATGCCCAGAATGGCTCCGAAATCCGTCAAATCCGTGTTTTTTACGGTTTTTGTAAATTTTCAAGTTTTTTGTTCGGAAATGGATTTTAACCTTGCAAATTAGACTAAAATCGTTTATTTTATTAAATTGCCGAGGAAAAACTGTCCGAAAAACCTATTTTTATTATCATTTAAGAAATTTGATTTTTCGATGCCCAGATTGGCTCCGAAATACGACAAATCCGTGTTTTTTACGCTTTTTGTAAATTTTCAAGTTTTTTGTTCGGAAATGAATTTTAACCTTGTAAATTAGACTTAAATCGTTTATTTTATTAATAAACTTATATTCATCGATAATTAGCAGCATACAATCAGAATTTATCATTTTTATTACTATTTTTATCTATAGTATTTTTTCGAAAATAATATTTAGGAACTGTTATTACCCAGACCGAAGGCTGGGTGCGAAGCAGCTAGTCTTCTTATATATTAAAA